>CAMOHE010047338.1:0-75733 GCA_946598075.1 Artocarpus hirsutus
TTATCCTGTGGAAGATTTTTTATACATACATTTGATCCTGAGATTTTTCATTTGGGGGACAAATTTAGAGGCGATTCGTGACGATTGCTTTAACCTTTCCTCATAATAAGCTAACAATGTATAAAAATATCTACATATAGCCATTAAAATAAGATCAATTATGTATAAGAAGAGAGAATGAATAAAAGTGAGAAAAAAACAAAGAGAGAGACAAAAAAAAAAAAGAAAAGAGAGAGAGCGAGAGAGAATTTCTCTAGTTTTGTCATTATTTTCTCGCAGTATCTTAACATGTTGCTATAATTGTAAGCTTTTTTGGTCCTACGCTGCTAAAATATATTGTAAACAAACAGTATCATGCGACATGCGACATGCGACAAGTGGGTTACTTCTTCCATTCAAAGACAGTAAACATTGTCAGAATTTTGTCGTTTGTTTAATCCCTGTATTCGAAATGAAAGTTCCTCACTCTCGTTTTTACTCCTCTTTTTTTTTTTTTTTCATACATCATAAGATGTGGAAAAATAACAGAACTCTCTCTTGTAGTCTATTCAACGCAGCGCTCTTAATAATGTTTTCAAAAGTGTCGTACTTGTATCCTACGCTTTACAACTAGTATTAAGACACTTTTAGAGGCTTTTAGCAATTTCTGGATAAGGTTTTATTAATATGATATGTAAAACGTAAGAGATAATTATAATAGGATTGATAAAATATATGAGGTAGATGTAACATTCATGAAATATAGGATAGAAAGCAACATTTAGATAAAGCACGTGGAACCTTTTGTTATATGATTAACCTTGAAGATTGCTGCATAAAGATTTGTAACTTTATTTTTCTGCGTGCTCAATGAGCCCTTATAGCCATGGCCGGTGATTTCGAATACGTACGATGACACGATACAAAAACGACACGAGATAAACAGGTTTGGACCTTATGTTTATTAATTGTGCCATAAATGGGTTGGCATGAATAACACGAAAATAAACTGGTTGGATTCATGCTAACACGCTTAATTAAACGGGCCGTAAACGTGTTAACACGGCACGACACGACCCGCCCATTTATAACACATTTAAACTTAAAAATAACAATATTTGAAATATTTATAGTAGGTTAGAATTAATTAGATATTGTGTTTTTGTTAATTCGACCCATTTATAACACATTTAAACTTAAAAATAAAAATATTTAAAATATTTAAAGTAGATTAATATTAATTAGATATTGTGTTCTAATTTTTTTTATTGGTTTTTTTATTAAAAAAATTTTAAGCATTATGCAAGGTGAAGAATTGAACCTTGCACCAAGAGGTTAGATCTCACGTCCACCGCTACCTTGCCAAGCTCGATTTAACATCTAAAGTTAGCTTTTATTATATATATATATATTGATTGTTGTAAAAAGTCCCACATGGAAAGCTTTCCAAGAGGACTCTCTAAAGTTAAAAAATTATAAAAGTTGAAGTTTCGTAGGTTTGCATTGTTTATGTCGCTAACCATTGTTTTTCTTCTTTGTTGGCTGAAAAGCAAAATCAGCTCTCAAATCAAATATGAAGGAATCTGGCCTTTCACGTCGTCGTTGGCTTAAAGAAAATCCTTCCAAAATATAATTTAAAAATATAATTTAATAAATAAATAATTGAAAAAAAATTAAAAATATAATTTAAAATGTTTAATAATTAAAAATTATAATATTTTTTACATTAAGTGTTTTAAATTTTTTTTGTTCTAATTGAAATTATGTTGTAAAATAAATTAAATATAATTTTTTTAATTATGTAAAAAGAATTATATTGTAAAAAAATTAAATATTAATTTTTTTAATAGTGTAGCAATTGTGTCGTGTTATACGTGTTGTTAGCGTGTTGTGTTCGTGTTTATATTTTGGGTACGTTTATTAATCGTGTTGTGTTCATGTTTACTTTAATGTCGTGTTATAAACGTGTTGGCACGACACGCGACACGTTTTGCCAGCCTTACTTATAGTGATAACTTGAAAAAGAAAAGCTAAAATTTTTGCCCTACGAATAACATGCATTTCAGCATTTTAAGCCTTTTTAAATAAAGAGATGTTACGTTGATCTGAAACGCAAACTATTAGCTTCAAATTCTATTCATGTCTTTCTATATAGGCATGTTGATATGTTAGCCGTCACCTTCTATATCTACTTGACATACTTGTCATAATCATTTATTTTTTGGACTGATTTTCCTAATCATTTTTCTCACAGCAAAGAAGAAGAAATAATTAAACGTTTGGTGAAGGAGGTATTGAAAGCTATCAGCAATACCCCTGTGGGTTTGGCTCCATACACTGTTGGACTCAATTCTCGCCTCAAAGAAGTGATGAAAATGTTGGATCCTAAATCCAGTGAAATCCGAGTTTTGGGAATTTATGGCATGGGCGGGGTTGGAAAGACAACCCTAGCCAAGGCTCTTTTCAACAAACTCGTTGGCCACTTTGAGCTCCGCAGTTTCATATCAAGTGTGAGAGAAATCTCAGCTCAAGAGGATGGTCTTGTATCTCTTCAAAACAGACTCATTAGTGAACTTTCAAAAGGTAAAGATGTAGATAATGTTAGTGATGGCATTACTGCAATAAAAAGGATGGTAAATGAGAAGCGAGTTCTGATGGTTTTGGATGATGTTAACAATGTAAGCCAACTACATGCTGTAATGGCTAAAAAAGAGTGGTTTTACGAGGGAAGTAGGATCATTATTACCACTAGAGATGAGGAAGTCTTGCCCAAACCCCTCGTGGATGTGAAGTATGCGGTCAAAGAATTGGATTCATCTGAGGCACTACAACTTTTTAATCACCATGCACGAGGAAAAGAGACACCAAAAGATGACAAGTTCTCAAAACTATCCGAGCAAATTGTGTCATTAACTGGAGGGTTGCCATTGGCTTTGGAAGTTTTTGGTTCATTGCTCTTTTACAAAAGAGAGATAAAACAATGGAAAGATGAGCTGCAGAAACTCAAGAAGATTCGGCCTGGAAATCTTCAAGAAGTGTTGAAGATAAGCTATGATTC
Organism: Artocarpus hirsutus; assembly: GCA_946598075.1. NCBI lineage: Eukaryota > Viridiplantae > Streptophyta > Magnoliopsida > Rosales > Moraceae > Artocarpus > Artocarpus hirsutus. Next base: position 3,038 of record CAMOHE010047338.1, read on the forward strand.
ACTAGATGATCAGGAGAAGTGTGTATTCCTTGACATCTCGTGTCTCTTTGTTAAGATGGGAATGGATAGAGATTATGCGATTGACGTATTAAAGGGGTGTGGCTTTGATGCTGAGACAACAATCACAGACCTTGCGGCGAAATCACTCATCAAGATTACTACAGAAAATACCTTGTGGATGCATGACCAAATTAGAGACATGGGAAGACAAATTGTTTGGGATGAAAATTTGGTTGATCCTTGCATGCGTAGCAGACTGTGGGACCGTGATGATATCATGGCTGTCTTCACGGATAATAAGGTACAAATTATACTATAGCATAGAGCTTATAGGCAAAGGCATAAGTTGTCCTTCGCGAAAGACGGGTCCTAGATGTAACATTATATTTATTTAGCATAACAATAACTTTTAAAAGGTATAACAACAAAGTATTCATCTATTGTAGACCAATGTTACTCCTTTCTAGAGTCATTGTTTCGCCGCCTCCTACTAGATATTACAATATAGAATCAGTTTTTGTAAAGGAAGGAAGACAAAACCATAGTTTATAAACCTGGGAGCTCTAGCTACCCATGTTTAATGGTTCTAACTTGCATGTTAGTTTTTTGTTGTTTCCTTTTGGATTGGGTTTATTTGAGCTAATGTGTTTTTTGGTATTGTTGACAATAGAGAATAAAATGTACACAAGGAATTGTCCTAGACATCAAGAGAAAAAGCACAGTAAAAGACCCTGATGGTAGCAGGATATTATCTTCTCAAAGAAGCCCTAACTTGACTAATGTAGTTGCTTACTTGAAAGAAAGATGCAAAGAGTACCAAAAAAATCGAGCAGAGAAGAAGAAAGAGGTTACAATTCGAGCTAAGCCCCTTAGAACAATGGTCAACCTTAGATTGCTCCAAATGAATTATGTCAACCTTGAAGGAGAATTCAAATTCCCTACAGAACTCAAGTGGCTGCAGTGGAAAGGTTGTCGTTTAAAATCTCTTCCATCTGATTTTTGTGCTCACGGACTTGCCATTCTTGATCTTTCAGACAGCAAAATTGAAAGAGTCCGGGGTTGGTGTAGTAACAAGGTATGTGATTCACCTACTAACACACTATATTACTGGAAATAATTTGTTTTTCAATTTTTTGAAGAATTTTTTTGCTATTTTTCAGATGGCTGAGAATTTAAAGATATTGAACTTCAGTGATTGCTATAACTTGGTTGCTCTTCCCAATTTATCTGGGAATCAGAAATTGGAAAAGCTTATCCTCAAGAATTGTGTCAACCTAACTAAGATTGATGAATGCATAGGGAATATGAACACTCTGATTTACTTGGACCTAAAACAATGTTCAAATCTTATTAAATTCCCTACTGATGTGTCCGGCTTGAAACAACTTGAGAATCTTATCCTCTCCGGTTGCTTAAAATTGAAAGAGCTTCCAGAAAACATAGGCAGCATGAGATCTTTGAAAGAGCTTCTAGTTGATGAAACTGCGATAGAAATCTTACCGGAATCTATCTTCCGCCTAACGGAACTTGAGAAGCTTAACTTAAACCGTTGTAGACATCTTAAGAGACTACCTCATTGCATAGGAAAGTTGTGTTCTCTGAAAGAACTCTCTCTTAATGAGTCCGGGTTAGAAGAATTGCCAGACTCCATTGGATCTTTGGAAAATCTTGAGAAGCTAAGTGTGATGTGGTGTGAATCATTGTCTGTACTTCCTGATTCCATTGGCAATCTCAAGTTATTGACGAAGTTTTTTGTTTTCGCAAGTCCAATAAGAGAGATCCCTTTCCGTATTGGTCTGTTATCGAATTTGAAGGAGTTATCGGTGGGGAAGGGCAAATTCCTATCTAAATTGCCTTGTTCAATTGAAAGACTAGTTTCTCTTGTGACGCTTGAGATAGAAGAGACATCAATGACTGATCTGCCTGATCAGATTGGAGAACTGAAATCGTTGAAGAAGCTTCGGCTGTGGAAATGTAGATCTCTTAAATCGTTACCCGAGTCAATTGGCGGCTTGTTGTCTCTTACTACTTTGGTCATATACGAAGCTACAATCAAAGAGCTTCCAGAATCAATAGGCAAGTTGGAGAACCTTATAGTGCTAAGACTTAACTTTTGTCGAGAGCTGCATAAACTTCCATCTTCTATGGGAAATTTGAAGTCCTTGCACCGCTTGCTGCTGGCGGATACTGCAGTGACAGAATTACCCGAAAGCTTGGGGATGCTCCCGAGATTAACGGTATTGCGCGTTTCAAAGAAGCATCAAGTGGGGCTGTTTGATAGTAATGAGGCTAAAACTCCTGTGATTCACAGTTCACAAAAGTGTTCTTTCTTCCCAACTTCTTTCTCGAATCTGTCCTCGCTAATTGAATTGGATGCTCGTGCTAGGGAAATATCTGGCAAAATTCCCGATGATTTTGAGAAGTTGGCGTCTCTAGAGATTCTAGACCTTGGCAACAATAATTTCTATAGCCTCCCATCCAGCTTAAGGGGCATGTCAATGCTTAAAAAACTTCTTTTGCCTCGTTGTAGAGAGCTTAAGTCCCTCCCACCGCTTCCCTCGAGTTTGGTTGAGGTGAATGTTGCATTCTGCATTTCATTGGAATATATCTCTGATCTTTCAAACTTGGAAAGCTTAGAGGAATTGAACCTTACAAACTGCGAGAAAGTTGAGGATATTCCAGGCCTTGAATGCTTGAAGTCTTTAAAAAGGTTGTACATGAATTGTTGCAACACGTGCTCAGTGGTAACTAAGAAAAGACTTGCAAAGGTTCTCTCTCTATTCATGTGTGTTTAATTATTTGTATAGCACTAACAAAAAAATTATTTTATAAATTATATTGTTTTAATTTTTTTTACGTCACTTTTAATGTCAGTAATTTTATCACAAGTAATTACAAAATTAGTAGAAAATTGATGAGCAATTATACTAAAAAAATAATAATGATAATAATAAATAAAACCAGTGCTATCTTTGAAGTGCTTGTGTTCTTAGTGCTATAAAAAGAGTTAACCCTTCACATTAAGTCTCTTCTTAGAAACTATAATAAGAAGAAAAATGAATCTATAATTATTCTTCAAATTTGTTGCAGGCCTCCTTGAGAAAAATAAGGAATCTTAGCATGCCAGGAAGCAAGATCCCAGATTGGCTTTGTCAAGATGTGGTCACATTCACAGAACGCAGGAATAGACCTATCCAAGGTGTAACTATAGGTGCAGTTGTATCTCTCAACAATGAAAGCCAAGATGATATGAGATATAACCTTCCTGCGATAGTTGACATTCAAGCACAGATCCTAAAACAAGATTTTCCCATCTTCACCACAGCTTTTAACTTAAATGGAATACCAAACAGGGACGAAGATCAACTTCATTTGTGCCGGTATTCGGTTAGTCATCCTTTGGTTTCCCAGCTGAAAGATGGATATAAGATAGTGGTGAAAAAGAGAGACCCGCCATTTATGAAAGGTGTTGAGTTGAAAAAGTGGGGTGTTTGTTTGGTTTATGAAGGTGATGATGATTATGAGGGTGATGAAGAGTCGTTAAAAGAAAGTCAACAATCCATTTCCCAAAAACTCGCAAAGTTTTTCAGCACATTTGAAGAAGATGATAACGTATCTGAAAACACTTCTGATCATGTGGAAAGAAATGTGCAGGAGAGTGCTTGTAGAAGAGCATAAACATTATCCTCGTCTGGTAGAGGATATTTGCATCCAATATTCATTGCTCTTTCTTTTCTGATTCTTTTCTTCATTTGTTTATACTTGCGTATAGAGTAATTTATCCCTGTACATTAGGGCTGGCAATACAGGGTATCTCATGGTGACAGAACAAGAACAAGGCATGATTTTTTATGTGTGAAAAAAATAAGCTGTAGATTATTTTAATGAATTTGAAATTGACCTGCTCAAAACAAATCATGTTTGTGTTAACGTGTGTGACATTAAATTACCCATAGCTTATTTTCTATTATTTTTTTATTTTAAATATGTTGTATATTTGGTATCAATAAATTGACATGTGCAAGAGAGTGCTTGTGGAAGAGCACAAATATTGTCCTCATCTGGTAGAGGACATTTGTTGCTCTTTCATTTCTAGTTCTTTTGTTCAGTTGGTTATCCTTGCGCCTATTGTAATATAGTGCTATACCTTGTGAATAAATATATGATCCTTAGTTTGTCCATTGTTAACGATATAGTTTCATAATAAGAAAATATTCAAAGTTCCTTTTCCCTCTTGAGAAGGAAAATGGAATAAGAGGAGAAAAATTTCTCAAGTTCAAAATGTGTATTAGGGAATTTTTTTGGTCCTTATCCAAGAGTTACTGGAGATTACATTTTCCATGTCTTGGTTTGACGTTGTTCACGTTTTACTATCGTTTGCGGATTCCTCTTTTGCTTTTTACGTTTACTTTAACAAGTTATTGTCGTTTTGTTAGTTTCTTGTTGTTTCTCCCGCCGCATTCATTGAGGCTTTCTTTTCTACTTTTGCTGCCCCGTTTATTATTGTTCGTCATTTTCCAATTAGTGTCGCTGCATTTCTTTTTTTATTTCTTCTTCTTTTTTTTTTTTTTTTGTTACTGCACTTGTTTTGATTCCGTACACATTGTCGTTTGATTTTATTTTGTCGTACATTTATCTTCTTTTTTGTTATTCTGTCTTCTTGAAGTTAGTGTACAATGTCTCATCTCTATACTTGACAGCCGTTGACAAGTTTTGTTGTCATTTTTGCTTTTAAAATTGTTGTCGTCTTGGTATTTTATTCTTCAGTTTTTCTTTTTGTCTTGTGATTACCGCATTTATTGTCGTAGTTCTTATGGTTGCCGGCTTGCCCTTCATCATCATCTGTGACTCTCTGTCGTTCTCAACTGTGCTTGTGTTATTACTTTTATATGTCATCTTTGATTTTCAATAGCTGTTTTCACGCATTATTCCATTTTGCACGTTTATTGTCATCTGCTTTGTATTTGACAAATTATAGTCGTTTATTATTTTTTCCCTTCAACTTTGTATTCTATTATTACGTTTTTATGTCGTCTTTAGGTTTTTAATAGCAGTTTCCAAGTTTTGTTGTGATTGCTTTTTGTTTGCAAAAGTATTGTCTGTCTTTATTTTTTTATTATTTCTATTTTTTTTTAGCTTCCAGGGTAGGACGTGTATCTTGATTATATCAACAGGTCTTGTTATTTTAATCGTTGGATTAACTTTTTAACAGTTTAATCTATGGTTGTTTATGTTAAAAATTTGACGCAGAACTTATTGTTTTCATTTTTTCCTATGGCTACGACATTTTATATGATCGTTTCCTTTTTTTTTTATATTGTAGTAAACAAATGTGGCTATTACATTTATTGCTACATTATTATTTTCCTTGTTGTGGAGATTTTGCTAGAGCCACGGTGAGCTTGATAAATGTAACCGTCTTAATTTTGTATAAGTCTAAGTTACAAAGCTGTCAGAATCCATAATTATGTTTGAAAATCATATAACGAAGAAAGCTTTGAAAGCCTACAGATTCAGTAGAAAAATTAAAGTCCTTGCCCTAGTTGCGGATGGAGACCGGAGTGAGAGGATTCGCTAAAACTTTGGGTTGCTCTCAAGCTTGATATTTTGATACAAGAGCATACTTAAACTTAGGAGGTGGCCTATTGGCTTGGGCCTTGTAGAAGTTCCTGAGCCCGTCCATTTAAGTGCGTTTATGAATTGGCAAGGGACTCTTCGAAGTACGGTTCCGAACAGGTAGTGCTTTGCATGGATTTTCGAGTCTAGTTGTGCATAGTGTTTAATGATTTGATTGTATCTCTCCTTTCAGTTGCAATTTTAGGAGGGATGGTTACATTCATGTTCATAAACATGCCAAATTCTGACATCGAACTGCATGTAAACACAAGGCAAAGGGTTTAAAAGCCTATGCATGTCGTACTACCAACTTCCACCTCAAACCTATCATTGCTCAATGAACTGTATGCAAAGGGCACGTAACATTTCTAGTAAACTAGCTTCTTACGATTGTGAGACGTTTTTCTCACAATCATCAGAGAGCCTTTCTCGAGATTTTTCCGATTGATTTGCAGGGGCTATTGAGACCTTAGGCCATTTTAGGTATGCTAGGGAGCTAGATTCTGGGTTGTTTTTCCCAAGTAGTTGCATTCTCAGAACGCGGGATTAATGTTTCATTTTATTTGTCCGTGCGTGTATTTAGGCAACAGTTTTCAATAATAGCTGAAAATGACACCACGAAAAAAATGCTCCGAGTTTAATTAGATCATGTAAATGTACACGTGAGAAACCTGGCACAACTATGCTTCCTCAATCGTAGGAAAACAGATTTTGAAAAAGTGGACCAAGAAGGGGAATCTATATATGTAAAACAAAACTAAACTAAGATATAGAACAAGCTAAATTTACAAATTTTTCTACGGCCGACTGTCAAAATGAATATTGTTTTTATTTTTTTTTTATACAAGTGTCCTCTTTCAGTTTATTTCCTTTGTCCTATCTTTGGCCGAGATTTCATGCTGGCTCTGCGAGCAACATCCCATGCTTTCTGCGGTGCAAACACACCTAGCTGTGAGGCAAAGAACGACTCATACCCCGGTGAGTCAAAAGCAAAGCCGGTGTGTTTTGATAACTCTCTTGGAAGTTGAGCTATCGCATAGCTCCTTGCTTCATCTGGTGTGAGCTGGTTTCCTATCTCTAGCAATTCTGTTCTAGTCCTACCTTCAGGCTCATGCATATGAATTTCCTGAACAATCTGATAATCATATGGGAAGAACCATCTTTGAACCCTGTAATCGTATTAAAAGACAAAAAAACAAAAAAAGCAGCAGCTAAACAACGGAGGCAAATCCTGATAATGAAGTTATGACACTAGAAAAAACTCTTTGACATCAATTTCTTACCCTTGGTAGATGAAATCACCGAGGAGTGCAACAATAGGAACGAGTAAAAGAGTCAAGTAGAAGTAGAAGGTACTCATCAGAACATAAATGACAAAGAAAACATTTTCCTGAAAACAAAAACCATGGGAGTGTTAGAGGCTCGAACGTAATGATAGGAAACTTGGGAAGACGTACAAAATTCTCAGGAGAAAAACAAAACCCACCTGTCGATCATATGATGTCATAATACCAGAATATATGAAAATGAATAAAAACCATGCCAAAATGCTTCCTCCAACACTGATGTAATGCCATCTTGTAATTGAATTGCACATTAAAAGAAGCCGTAGGTTGACAGTCACAACAACACAAGTGAAAGCCATTGTGCTGACATCCCAAAGACCAAACATCTTGCCGGAAGAATTTTGAGCATTTGAACTAGAAGTGCTCACAAAGTAATAGAAGATGAGAGATTGGTAAACAGAAAAGAAGGCCCATATTGCCACAACCCTCCACTTGAAAAAGACATTCCTTATCCCCTCCCTGTATATTTCAGGATATTTCTTGGACAGAGATGCACTGACATCCTGATAAAGAATGAAAATAAACAATTAGTGGAATTCTCATCTAAAACATAGCCAAAGTAGACACCCAATCACTATCTCAAGTGAAAAAGCATCATTAAGAAGGCAATAGAAAGCATAAAGTATGTTATGCTCACTGCTTCTACAGCTTAACAGTTGTAAGTGGTGGAAAAGAATGCAATACCTTGTCAAAAAGCCCAACCATGATGACAGGCAGGGCTGTAAATATGACGTTATATAATGATTGAAACCAGTCGTCATAGAATCTTTGACCAGAAAATCCAGTTTGAAAGGTGAACCAAAATTGAGTCAAAGTGAAAGTAAGATTCTTGTAAAAGAAATATGTAATAACCTGCAATTTGGAAGTAAACACGGTCAAGCACAGATGGCCGAGATTAATTTCAACATATTCAATAAACATTGAAAACTCTGACCTTGCATAATCTAAGATATGACCACCGTCCATGCACAAGAAGTAAATCTGTAAGAAACCGAAACTGGGCAATCGCAAAATCACTAGCCATCACTGCTTGCATGCCCTCTTGTCCACTGATTCCAATGCCAACATGAGCAGCTTGAATCATACTAACATCATTGGCACCATCACCAATGCTAAGTGTTATCTTTTTTGCACCTTTCTTGACCAAACTTGTGACCTGAAAGCAGAGAGAACAATTAAGGCACTACTTTCAATTAATAACTAGAGTAGCTAACCAATCATCAATTAAAAGCAATGGCCTTTGTGACTACTCAGTACTCCAGGCACACGTAGTAAATTTTGATGAATATTTCAAAGGACAAAAGCGTTTGATTGACGCATCTAAGAATTAGGACAAGCGTAGGCATTAATACATGCTAATAGATAACAAAATAAATCTCTGAACAAACTTCACGCTTGAGAAAGACATGCAAGTGTTATGCAGCATAAACAATGCTTACACTTTCAATGATATATCAACTTTCTATAATGGAAATTCAGTATAATTCTTGATAAACCTAAATAAAAAGTTTTAATATCTTCTCTATGCTTGAGCAAATAATGCTACTATTTAGTTGCTGTTGGAAAGCTCACCTGTGCTTTCTGCAGAGGAGAAACTCGACAGCAAACCACTGAACAACAATTTAAACTTAAATTTAGTAGCATCACTCGTAAGCTTGGGTCTAATGCATACATCAAACATTTCCCATCAATTACAAGTGCCAACTTTGGTGCAGCCACTGTGTGAAGAAAGTGTTGTGCTTCCTCAAGGCACTTCTTTAAATTCTTTTTGACTTCTTCTTTAATGAACCGGGCAATTTCCACTTGGTCACCCTAAAAACAGAATTTAAACTATTGCATAAACAAAAAGCAATACATAAGACAGATTTTATGTGCATGAGAAAAAATATTCTTACCCTGTTCTCAACTTCTCTAATTGCATCAGTTTCTGAAGTGATGATAAACTGTTTCATATCATTGTTGATAAGATTGCATGCTGAAACAATATTTAAGGAAAAAAAAAGTAAGAAAAATTCCAAGGAAATAACAAGTGGTAGAGAAGGGAAAAGAAAAAAAAAATTATGGGTAACGTAGATGTATTAGTATCAGCACTTCCCGTGCAATATTGACTTACCATAACCTATATTTATTGCAGTTTCCATCTTGTCCCCTGTTAGCACCCAAATCTTAATACCAGCCTTAGAAAGAGTCTCTATGCAAGCTGGAACTCCTTCTTGAAGCTTATCCTCGATGGCAGTGCACCCAATCAAAATTAGCTCCTTTTCTATGATTTCTGCCACCTATATGAATCCAAAGTCATTTTTCAACCTCTTCAGGCACATCTTAATGAAAATCTATAACAAATTTACTTATATGATGATACACAGCAACAAAACCAGCAAAGTTGAAAAAAGTGTGTCAAATAAATCTAAACCCATTTGTAACAAAGATCTGGCAAAAACTCTAAATGACATCATCAAAGCTTTTTCAAAAACCTTAATGCAGCTATACTTCAAACGAACAAATCAATTTCGGAAAAATTACAGAAATTATATATTACCAATATAGCAGTCTAATAATAGACATGTTTGTACGGAACCCCGTTATACCATAAAATTCTTCTTTCGCTAGTCCCTTACTCCCACATAGGGGGACTACGACAAAATGCTCACAGAATTTGCTTCTCTTCTCTTCTCTTATCTCTCTAACTTTGCCCATGATAATATAGTACATACAGATAATGATGGTAGATGTATTAAAAGGCACAGGTTCAACCAAATTTACCTCATCCAACTTCTTTTCACGATCACGTAGAGAAGATTTAGCCTGGATGAACTTCTCATTCCAGCTTTCATACATACCAGAACTTAAATCTCTATAAGCCAAGCAAAGTGTTCGTAATCCAGAAGATCCAAATTGCTCCAAGTGCTCCCTAGATACTTTCTTTATATCATGTTGACCATCAGCTAATCTCTCGTAGATTACACTATCAGCACCCTGTCAAACATTTACCTGACAAAATGTCACTAGATTCATAACTGCCAACAAGTTAATCCACCATAGAAGCCTTCAAGAAAATATTACCTTGCAATACAAAACGAGCCGGCCGTCTGGATATCGACAAACAACAGACTGGCGCTTCCTTGTACTATTTGAGCAACAGACATTGCAGTTAATGTTAGAGTTATGGTTCATAGTTTGCTCTCTACTGTACACAGTGATGTGTCTTACCTATTAAACTCGAGGACATTTAGGATCTCATATGAAACATCTTGTACTTTACCCATCTTCTCAACATGAGACTCCCGAACATATATCGTTGTCGGTGTACGCCTGAGAATAAAGACAACATCAACACCAAATTGTGCAAAATCTTTGACAATAGAAACCGCCTTAGATAAACTTGAACCAAAAATCACAACCAAGAAGCCCCGTTCGAAATATTAGAAGTTGTATTAATTAACTAAAAATCTTATCTAAATTACAAAGTAAATTATATTCTACGGCCAAACTGAATTTGCCTGCAGCATTAAGGACACATGGTACAAGGGATAGAACTCATGAGTGCTTTAACAAAAAGAAAAAGTTCAGGGAAATATCTTCCAACGAATACAAGGAGAAATCAAAAACTGATTCCAAGAAAATAATCACATCAGAGTTGTACATAATTTAATATCTACAGAAGAAACTTAGAGAGTTTCAGTTAGCATATCAACAGAAGAAACTTAGAGAGTTTCAGTTAGCCAATTGAAGCAAACAGAATTTAGAAGTTCAAACCTGTGAAAGAAGAAGCCAAAGTTTTTTGCAGCAGTTACCAAAGCAGCTTCATCCGGTGAGGCTGCTTGATATGTAACTTTCTCCGGAGATTCGTCACCCTCAGGAAGCACAGTATGACATATAGCGAGGCATCTAAAAAATTCCTAAATGAAAAACAATTTTATTAGTTACATTCAGCATATTAAGACACTGCCATGTGCGCTAACCATAAGCAACATTCAAAAGATTTAAAATAACAATAATTCTTGTTAAGCAACAATCTGCATGACAAATCTCTACCCCACAGCAAAGGAGATGGGAAACACTTCCAAAATAATCGACCAAATTATTTGCTTTATCTCAACTATAAGCATGGCTCAACTACTAGAGGAAGTTGAGAAAGAAAAAGAAAGAACGAGAAAAAAAGAAAAGAAAATAATAGAGATTCCTAATACTTGAAATGCTAGAACTATCATCACACTTATTATTCAGTATTTTGTAAAGCCAAGCAAAAGTAGATACCACCTCCAAGTAGAGATAATTTCTACCTTGCAAAGATCAGGATTAGGCTCATTCCTCCAAGCTCCTCTCATAAGCCTGGCGTCATCAAAGTTGAATCCTTTCTCTTGCACATTGGCTGACTTTTGACCCTGTAAAAAGTAAATGCGATTGAATAAAATTGCTTTAAGAGGAGACATGTCCCTTGCATGATTGAATATGTTTACGTGTAAATGTGTGAATATATCATATATGTAAGCCTGTGCTAGCTATATGTGTGAGATAAAGAATTATACATCCTCAAGTTTGATGCCTCTCCGCTGTGCTATTCCTCTCTCTATTTCAGTGACACCAGTTCCGTAAACTTCTCCTCCAATTGAACACTTGAAGAACTCCATTAAGTTTCTCGTTAGTGTTCCAGTTTTATCAGAAAAGATGTACTCCACCTGAGAAAAGTAGCAATTAAAAAGGATACAAAATCCCTCACAATAGCATCATTGTACAGACTATAATGGTAGAAACTATAACAATAATATTGCTCCAGGAATGCAGAAGATTAAACTTTTCCTTTGTTACCCAATGATCATATCATTTTTTCTTGCCTAGTAACAATTATAATAGCTGTTGAGTTTGATATAGCAGCAAACTTACCTGTCCCAGTTCCTCATTCAAATTGGAAGTCCTAGCCAATGCAGGGGTATTGGTTTCAACGTGAAACATATGCAAGTCCTTGTTGATAAATTGGGTAGACTGAATAAATTTGATCATCTGAAATTACAAACAGAAAAAATAAATGAATAAATTGTGAAGCCATCAGGCGGACCATTGGGTATTGCTAAAGCAGGCAACTGTAAAAGGTAAAGAGCCTACCTCAATGGAAACATAAAGAGAGATGGGTATGATAGTTGAATATAAAGTAATAAGAGTGAACATAGTGAGAATAGCAACCTGTACACCATGGAACATTAATTAGCAGGCAAAAAAGATAATAATAATAAAAAAAAAGTCAAACAAAATCATTTCGTAGTAGTTGCTCCACTTCAATTAAAATATGTTCACCACAAAAGGTCTATCCGGGTTGAACTGATTCTCAACATCTTGATTAAGACCCAAGTAGAAGTACTTGCGATCAATGAATACACCACTGCAGAATATTGAAGGAATAAACATTGTCATGCTGGAAACTCCAAAATAAATGTTAGAAATAATCTCAAACTTACAGACTAGCAATCATCAAACCTGCCAATGGCTCCAATTAGACACATGACAAATAGAGTACCAAACAGCGCAAGGATGAGTTTGTCGAGTTTCTTCTCTAGAGTACTTCTTTTAGAAGGAACATTCATGGCATTCATCATAACCTGCAAAAAGTACAATTGATCATCAAACAACTCCAAATTATGAGTTGTGAGAAACTAAAAGTCAATGCATGTAAAACGTAAATCTACAGCTTAATATGATCTGGTTGTAAAAGCAAACAAGAAAAACAATTAACACCACCAAACTGCAGCTAAGAAGAGAATGTTTTAAGTCAAAATACCAAAAAACGGGAGCATAAAATTCTTCTATCAAAAAGGTTTCTTGGAACTCAAAATTAACCTGACCAAGGAAATTAATAACCGGTTGCAATAAAATAAACAGAAATGTCTTAAGGCAGTATAACTCACAGCACTCCATGCAAACAAACCTTGGTTTCGTGACCTGAGAAAAGAACAGCCCCAACAATGTACTCGGTGTTTCTTAGACTGCATCCCTGAAAATACGGAGTCCCAATGCAAAGTTATACAAAAGAAAAAGGTAATCAATTTAAAGACCAAAGGCTACGAGATTACCAACAAGAAAGTCACTCCAGATTTACACTTAAAAGCTATATAAAGTTAGAATCACCCAAGCAATATTTTCCACCCACATCAAGCCATTCAAAGAACATTTTGAGAGCATAACAGCACTATTTTATTGTTTTTCTTGTCCAATATCTAAACCTTGAATTGAGAAAGACAAAATAAACACAAGATGTGAGGGGGAGGAGGGGGGGGATTCGTGTCTTACTCTCAGGAGAACTTGGTTTGGAGTGAGAGGTAATGTTTGCTTCTGAATAATGAGATTTCCAGTGAAAGTGTATAATGAATTGTTTGGCTGTTCACACTGCACTTCACCTGCAATTAGAAAAGTATACAAGTTAGAAATAGAAATGAAATAAAGAAAACGTTTCATATGAATCATAAGCAATAATGAAAATCTATTCTCCAACCCAACTGCTTTGAAATTGTGGTTGCCCGTAAACTATCTATAAAGCTCTATCGAAGCTCCAAAACAAATGGTGGGAAGAAGAATTTAAGTTGTGTTATATATGGATCAGTCAATGAAGTTAGATTAAACAAAAAAGGGTAACCTTTGAATTCTGATGCTTTCTCGGGAGTCAAATAATCCCAGGTCTTTTCCAATGCCTTTCTGATCTTCAAATTGGTTTCCCCATCCAAATTTGCAGTCTGCAACCAAGCGGCCACAAGCCAAACAAAAAAAACAAAAGACTAAGATCAGTTTGGCCATGTTGTTCATTATAAGAGCAACATTACACTTCTCTAGGGGAAAAAAAAATCAAAAACAAAAGAGTGAAAGGCAGTAAAGGAAAACACAAATCACCTCAATGTAGCAGACGCCATCTGGGTTTGTGCTTGCAAGAAAAAGCAGATCTGCAGGGAAGAACCCATCCTGCTTGATCTGCAACCAAACTGACATGTCAGTTTCAATTTAAAGCTACTGTAACTAATTATTTACAAAAGGAAAAAAATGTAAACAACAGAAAACTCCCAATGTTTGGAACTCTGAGAAAGAATTTCAAAGATACATATACATCAGTTTCTAATTACCAAACATTTCTACCATCACTGCATACTCACCCTCACAATGTCGCCAACCTGCAATTTTTTCCATGGAATAGTTTCCCACTTTTGATCTTGCAACACTTCCACAGGATTATTATTAATTGACATATCATTCTGGAAGCGTTTCTGTCTTACATAAGGAAAACAAGATAAGAAAATATGAAAATCTTCTTTAAAGGTACCAATAATATACATAATCCCAGAAACAAACACATACATACACATAAAGTGCAAATACTCACCCAATCCTCAAATGCTTCTTTAACAAGAGAAACAAGAAGCACCAGACTCAAAGGGAGCACATTAGTTATTGGACTCACAGGGCTGCATTATTAGAAAAGTACTTTGAGTACATAGGTTTGGCCACAAACCAACAATGCTTGGCATAAATCTATAATAACAACCAGCTCAATTTATGGGTTTCACCGAAGTAATTGTGGAAACAGCAAGGCTATCAGAAGTAAGTACTACATACCTGATTGGTGTTGTTGATAAAATCGAGATTGAAAGAAAGTAGAGATTAGCTACCCGTCTGAACTGTCGGTTTAAGCAAAGAATTTTATCAGGTCATGACCAAAATCAGAAGTTGGAAAAGAAGGGACTAACAACAACCACACTTTATTTACATACTTAAGTCTAAATTCAAGTTTGAAGTTGTTTTTGTCTAAAGTCAAGTTTGAATTTGTTTTTGCAAAAATTAAATGGAAGAAAAGTATCTAGAAATCCTATCCAGCGAACATGCATCAAGATAACTCAACCCATTTAATTTTTACAACAACCTCCATTACACAATAACGTAGTAAATTTAAGCCTCAAACACATATGGCAACCGAAACCAAAATGGTGCAAAACTGTTTACAAAGATAATGACAAAAAAAATGAACACTGTAAACCATAAGTCAACATTCGAAATGAGGTACACAAAGCTATAAACCAATTGATTCCTTTTTAAGTCAATTACCTGTTCGAAGAGTCCTTTTGGAAAAAAAGTAAGGAAGTTGTACTTCGTAGTTGATATAGAATTCCCCTGAGACAATTAAAACATGGTAATCAAGACAAAATCAAACAAATGAACTAACAAAGCCAGATGCAAACAAAAAATAACAGAATACCACAAGTATAGAAACCCAATTTTTAAAAGGCGCAAACAATTGAACATTCTTATTTTCTCAAGGAAGCAACTAACGAATACCCAGATGAAGGAGAGTAAGCTCAACTAACCAGAAGAAGACCAATATATGGTGGTAAGTACCAAATAATGGAACAATCTGTAAACATGCCTAAATTGGGAACAAACTACGGTCAATTATTCAACAAAATGACCCTAATACACTTTTAACAGATAGAACCACGTTCTCCTTCAACTTTGTTTGTTCTAAGAAGCCTCATTTTCTGGCTTAATAGTGCTCAAATATCAACATCAAATCCTTAATAAAAAAAATCATAGGACTTAGAATTACTTTCGTATTTTTCATGAAAAGAAAACCAATAAATAAAGAAATGAACGGAATAATCACTCCAGTAATCTAAGAAGTCCAACACTTTTCTTCCGTATTTCGCTGCCTAATTTCACGGAAACCAAACATATAAACAAAACAAATACAAAAAAAAATTCCCAAAAAACAAGAAAAAGAAAAAAGAGGCGAAACCTTGAATTTGACGGGGAGGTTAGCTTCGCGATCGTTGCAGTAAATGGTGCGGTGACCGGGGGCCTGGGGCTGCACTCGACCAAGCCGAACCGTCCGGCTGGAGGGAATGCGCTCGCTCATGCCGATGCTGGCGGCGCCGGAATTGGAATCACGGCCGAGCCTGGCCGTTGAAGGCCTGAGCCGCTCCCATCCGCTCATCTTCCTGGCGGAAGAACTCGCCCGATCCGACTCAGAACGAGTCCGTTCAAACCGAATATTCTCCGATCGGATTCTCTGCTAGATCCGCCTATAATAATAATAATACTAATATTTCTATTCTATTCCCTCTCGGTGGTGGCTTTAGCGTTTCTTCTTCCTCGTTTATGGTGATGAAACAGAGAGGAGAGGGAGAGGGAAGGGAAGGAAAGTGTGCGCATTCAACACCCCCTCTTTTGATTTTTCTTTTTTTTATTTTGTTTTTTTTGTTTTCTGGGCAGGTTTTTTTTGTACTAACCTTTCCGTTTATTTTTTGTTGCTTCGTCACTTCCTTGAGCCGCGTGATTTTTGCGTTTCATAATTCTTTTATTTAAAAAAAGAAAATTAACCGAGGTTTTTTTGCCCACGCTCGAAGGAACCGCGTGATCTACATTCTGACGGCCTTCTCTGTGCTGTGGGACCCAATTGGGGGGGTCAAAACTAGGTCGCCTCTTGCCACGGTGGCAACGCGAAGGTGGAGAGTGGAATTTTTTGGGTGAAAAAATAAATAAAAAAATGAAGCGCGAAAGAGAATTGTTCGGAAATCGGTCGTGGCAAGGACGCCGTTTTGCGGCTGTTTCTAGTGGCTAAAGTGCGCCGGAACACGTTGGATTTTTTATTTTAAAAAAACAAAAACAAAAATTATATGACGGCGATTTAGGATATGAGAAATGGTCGGAGAAACGCAGAGGTCGTGGTCGTTTTCTTGCGGCCGTTGACACACTTTACGTTCTCTCCTTCGTTAGATTTTTCTGCTTCCGATCTGCTAGGAGTAGTGTTTTCTTTTTTTTTTTTTAATTTTCTTTTTAGGAAATGCTTAGAGGATAGTATTAATTATTGAAAAGCACTTTAAAATATATAGAAAAGCAGGACCTTCTGTGAATACAGGCATGGGTTTAACGTTAAAATTACGATTTTATCTAAATGTCAAGAGCTCAAATTCTTGATCCCAAATTTATTTAAAAAAAAAAAGCGAGAAATTTCTAATTTGTATTATTTTCTGTTGGGGGGACAAACAAGGGCTTTTCTTTTTTCTTGGCAGTTTTAATGCTCTGGGCTTTTTTCATTTTGAGACGATCTTGTCCTCCAAATGGGTTCATTTTCGTTGGGATTAAAAATCAAAGACCAGGGATTGCAAAACGATGGCGTAGAAAATGACACTAGATATTATAATAAATGTAGGTCTCCCTCTTTGTGAAACGCATAAATGAAATGGTGAGTGGTGACGGTCTATTATAAGCTGTCATTTTCATTTTCATCCAATGTCCATTCCTCTAGTTTCTCCAAAAAAAAAAAAAAGGAAAAAGAAATCCTCATAAATAAGCTCTTGATGATCGAGTAAATTAGATAGTATATCCTTTTTTTTACCATGTATTTTATTTTTTTTTCTTTTTGATCATGCTATTTATCTTATTTAAAAAAGTCAAAATATTATTAAATAATACATATTTATCAAACTTTAATTTAAAATATTTAAAAATAATAATGTATTTATATTCATTGTAAGAGGTATATTTATAAATTTTTCTTAAAAAATATAAAATTGGAAAACAATACCACAACAAGCAACTGTATTTCTTATTTCGTTACACATTATTTCACTTTTTAAAGCGAACTAATTATTTACGCTACAAAAAATAAAATTTAAAAATTTTTATACCGTAATTTTTAACCTGTCACAGATTATAACCCCTTTCAAACCAAAAAAAAAAAAAAAGCTTACCCGTCCTTCCTCTCTTAATCCTCTACTTTGGATTTTTTTATTTCCTTTGTTTCCCTCTCTCTTCAACCTCTATGATCTTCATTCTTGTTCCTCTCTCTTTGTATCGAAGCTCGTCCACACATGTACAAAAATTTCACAGTTCACTCATTATCGTTCACCATGTATTCATCGTCGTCATCGAATGTCATCCTCGCATTGAAGATACAAACGGGAGTTGACGTCTTCATTTTTCAGTTCTTGGCTAGATCTATAACCCTCTCCGGTGGCGAGATGGCTACAGCGTTTTGGACGAGCTTCGCAACCCAGAGCCACAGCTTCGAGACAGCAACATCGAGCCGCGATTGCCGTCAAGGAGATCTCCATGATGAGATCTGGCTACTGTGATCCATGGCATCATTGCCCATCGCCCACACCGGAGAAGAGGCTGCTTTATTCAAGAAGCTCTAATAAAGGTTGCTCCAATGCCAGACATGTGAGAAGCTTCGTCGACAAGACCTTGGCCATGATGCACGGCTCTCTCTCCTGTCGATTTGACGTGTCATCATCTCCGCCAGACACATCTCGACTATTTTCTCTGGCAACCTATTTTCTCCACCTCGCGATTGACGGTAGGAAGCAGAGGACGCCCTTGACTACATATGGCACCACGTCGGTCCCTTGTGAAATCGCGACCACGATCTAGTGGTGACCTCCGTTGCAGGCTCCTCGCCTCCGCCGTACCGTCATCGCCGCTGCAAATTCCAAACGATGAAATTGTGATAGGGTCGAGACCCAAGACCTCCACCCATGAGCTGGCGAACTTCGCCTCTGCCTCGAGAAGCCCAGTCGTGAACTCCAGTGACCCCGACCGGAGGTGGAGGAGAAGATTCCCCCAATTCAAATCTGCCTCTTTTTTAATTTTTAATTTATTAATCTAGTGTGTAAGATCCCATTTTACTTACAATAAACTTGTTTGATTTTGGCCATTCGACGCAGATCTATGGCAAACAAAGTCTTATTAATCAGAACTTTGGGGGTTCTTATGATAGAATTTTCCTTTAAAAATAGTTTTAAAAAGTCATCATTATAAGAATAGTAACTTTTGTCTTTTTGATATTATGTAATTATATACAGAGTATTTTGAGAGTGTAATTAAAATTTAAACTTTCAAATTTAAAATTATAACATGACATTTTTTTTTGTACTATTATAGATTTTTTTAATTATTATAATATATGAAAGTTTTAAATTAAAATAAATTTTATCAAACACTACAGTAATATTTATTATAATAGCTAATTTTTTTAAGAAAAATAACCTCAGTTTTCGCCATTCGTGAAATATTTTGACTTTCTTATTATTTTTCAACGTAATAATTTCTAAATTTTCCCAAGATAAGCCCCGAGGCCTATCCATTTGTGGTTCCCAAATGGCAGGAGGAACCACCACATTATCACCACCACCATTTCCCGCTGTCACCACCACAGATCACGCCCGGTTCCCAAGCTCACACAAGCTAGTATCTGCAAAGTTCTCACACGCTTCTCTTCAACAACCATTTCTCAGAAACCCCAGAATCAGCATGTGTCTCCATGGCAAGGTTCGTCCATTTCTTCTTTAACTCTCCTTTTTTATACCTTTTGTCTGAGACAAAGTCACAAAAAGTCGCATAATTTATGTTGTTCTCTCTCCTCAGCTGAACAATTCGACGAGCGAAGAAGCCGGGGAGATCAACGCCGACGAGGGCTTTTTTTTCGACGCCGATGTGCTGGTGGGGGACGACGGAGCTGATGAAGAAGATGATGGTGAGGAGGAGGAAACTGAAGAGAGCAGTGTTGATTTGTTGGTGAGATTTCTGCAGAGCATGGTCAAGAAGATCTCCAAGCGTGCCAAAAAGGCCTCTCGCTCCCTTTTGCCCCCGGCGATATCGACCCAGTTGGTAAATTCTCCAGTCTTTGCTCTCTAACTTTTGATCTTTATTGCCACTTTTTGTTTTTTACTGTAACGGCTCAGCCGTTACACTGCAGTAGGTTAGAATTGAGTAGTTCTAATTAATATTCCAAACACACTTGGTATAATCGAAGAGGTGAGACTATCGTGCAGACACATTATCAACATTGCCATATAAAAATAATAAGCATGTGCAAGGCAACCAAAGCAGAGTGGCTACTAGTCTTTGAAAAACTATATGCTAATTCTCTTGTTTCATCTCTTTTTTCTTTGTTAATTGTTAATTTCTGCCCCTTTACGAACGGAGGAATTTAGGTGTCTTTTGCAGTTGATGGGTTTCTGCTATTGGCTTCACTCTCTATCGTTAAAGCACTTCTTGAGGTATTTGCTTTTACCTTCTTTTCACCAAATTGCATGCCGATATAACTGCCATCTATGTCCTAAATGTTTTATCTGAAAGATAAGAAGCTATGAAATGAATCTTACCCATCACACTTGTAATTTGAGCAAAATGCTTAGAGATAAAAACAAACTATTGACTGTTGAACAATTACATATAAGCTCCACAAGCCCATGAATATTGTTCTGTTGGTAAGCCTTGCATCATTTTGGTTCATGTTATATTAGTTTAACTTCATTAAAGGAAGAAAGATGAGCATTAACAGAGTGGTGATTTTTGACGTCAGGTCGTCTGCACCCTTGGAGGCACGGTGTTCGTGTCAATCCTGCTCCTTCGTGTGATCTGGGCCACCGTTTCCTATTTCCAAACAAGTAGGAATAATTTTAATCAGGAAGGAAGTTCATATGGTAAAGCTCAACCAGTAACATAATTTTATCAGTAGCTAAGTCTAAAATTACTCTTGGGTTACCTGCATGTCGTATAAGATTTCTGTACAGAGATTTTGGATTTTGGCTTTTATGTTACAACAGTATGTAAATAAGAAACTTTTTAGGGGTTAAACAAAAGTTTCCATCCCAGTTTGTTATTGCGGAAAAATGAATGGCAACGGTCCATTCTTAAATACTTTTGAATGGAGGACAAGAATTTCAATTCAACTTTGGACCAAAAGCAATACACCAAAATGGATGATTTATTTAGTGCAGCTTCAGCTTTTAACAAATCCAACGTCAAAATAAGGTTTACGTAGGATGTGTGCATCAGAAAGCTACAAACAAGAAACATTCTGTATTACAATAATAATTTTTTTCCATCGTGTTATGCTTGGTACTGAACTACTGACAAGGAGAAGAATATTGAGGAGCCTTCTAGGAGAGATAAGGACCGAAGATTCATTTTCTACCGCAACGAACAAAGAGAGATATTCAATAACCAACTTTTGCAGTCTTCACAGCCAACAACTCCAGGCCTGAGGTAGAAAATGAAATAGAAGGTCTTTTTTTTCCATTTACCATAATGGGGTATACTTTTTGACAACAACTAAAGAAGTAGACACTGCCTCTTCATGTTTTTATTACTGATTGAAGAGGATTTTCGCTCAACTATGTTGTTCTTTCAAAACCACCACCAATCTGCATATGTAACCACTCTGGCGATGATCCACGACTAAAATCCCTTGCAGGTTGTGAACCAAAAGCCATTCCAGCAGCCTCAAATGTTTGTTGACCATATTGAGATGCTAAATTGATCTGTTAAAAGAATGGAAGTTCATGAAAAGGAGGAAGCAGTTACCTGTCTCTTTGTGACCTTGCCAGTGAGCCTAAGCCTAAACCTTGTCTAAATTGTACTTTAGTCCAAGTATTTTACCAAACATGGTACAAATTACAAACTCTAAACTCATATTTTCCATGAAGCACGTAAAAACGAATATTTGCAAATATTTCAAAACCTAAATGTGAGGAACTATTCCAAAATATTAAGCAAATAATTTATTAGAAAAAGATAAAGAACAAAAAAGAGCAGTAAAACATAAATAAGACTGGAGGGACATGTAAGTCTATAAAAGAAAGACTATATATGTTTCTGCAGCGTCCTTGACAAATCACATCTCAAGCATATATCCTTGTTTTTTCACATAAATTAGGCAAGCAAAGGATAACAAAAATCACCAACACTCTGACTTGCATTGAAGAAAAATAGTCAAGGATCTTACAAGCAAAGGGATTTATATATGTGACAGGCATATTAATTGGCGATGACACTAGACAAAATACATCTACGAAATTTTAGCATATCATTAGGACTCACATCTTTAGAAGAAAACACTTCAATCCCAGGATTCATTCTGGTATTAACTGCTTCAAGCTTCATAGATAGGAACTGCAAAATCCAGTAGATAATAAGGCTGAAGTTCAATTCCTATGGAGAAGAAACTACAAGCAGAAAAGGATGAAACTCGGACTAAAATGGTTATACGTACCTCAACCTGACGCTGTAACGATTGGATGTAATTAATTATCTCATCAAGAACCACCGCTTTTCCAATAACCTAAATAAAAACACCCATCTTAACAAGCATTTTCATCCAAATATTCCCTATAAAATGTAAATTGATAATTAATATCCACGCCACTGGTGTAGCATGTAAATGCTGAATTCCAATTCTCTCAATTTCTCACCCAACCATGAAAGACAGAAAAGGGACCCCAACTTTGGCCAAGATTAATCCTTATTGTCGTGTTTGCAAGCACAGGAAAACTATTTTACAGAAATAAATTTAAGAAAAGGTAAGTACCGTAAGCTTACCTTATTGCAGCCAGGGACCAGGTCTTGAAGAATTTTCATTCTTTCACTTATCTTTTCTCTTCTAGCCTGTCCACCGTACGGTTCCAATCAGCAATTCTCATTCAATAGATCTAGATTACTAGGTTCAATCCACTGTCATTTAGATTACAGTAATGCATATGATAAAAAGAAATTCCAGGTGCCTGGATCAGAAGTTCAATGCCCTTTCCTAAGATGATGATAATTTCAATGAAGGAACATATTTTATTTTATTTTTAGATCTAAGTAACCCTCCAAATCTTAGCTATTACTAATAAGTTCACTTGAAATGATTTGCTAATATGAAATTACAACGTGTTCAGGAGGATTTAAGTAAATTACTCTTTCTGCGAGACTATGGCTATCGGTAGCTTGACCCCTTCTTGCCCTTACGTGGATGTAGTCCTGCTTACGCGGATCAGGCAGTCGGGCATCTTGCTCCGTGGGCTTGCCTGAACTCGGTTCTGCTTCTTCTTTGGATTCCTCGTCTTTAATTTCCGAAGATTTTAGCCGTTTTCCATCACAATCATTCTGCCCAAAAAAAAAAAAGGATAGACATCATGTTGACCATTCCAAATTTACCTCGCAACTGGTATTGCTTGCTAAGCAATTAATACAAATCACTAATTAATTAACCACCCATTTTTCATCCTCTATTTTAGAAAGCATTGAGTAATAACTTGATATCAAATATCAAATATTAAAATTAAAACAATGGAGACCAATAGAAATTATAGACTAACTAAAACTACATCGCATAACATTCTAAGGTCATTAGATATGACTAAAGCTAATTACAGATTATATAGCACTAAGTAGCTAATTAAGGCTCAAACTAGAAGTTTGAAACGAAAATTTGATCGAAATGAGGGAAAATACCACGCCATTGCCACTACTAGTAGATACACCCTTGGGCGAACCATCTTCCACCGAATCACGCCGCTTCCTGGCGGCCCCATGATTCCCTCTCTGGTCCAAACACATGGGATCATTGCCCGAAACATCTCGATTGACGGCCGAAACGTCCCCAAACGGCTGCAAACCCTGACCAAACTGCGGCCGCCGGAAGCCCAACCCGCCTCCGGGGTCTCCGACGCCGGCGCCGTTGATCGGTAACTGCCAGATCTCCCCCAGGTTGTACGACGTCGCATTGGCGTTGGGGAACGAGCCCTCGTTCACCAGCGCCGGCGGATCCATCTCGAGAACCGATCCGATCCAAACCAGCCCAAGCCCTCCAATTCAGAAAAGAAGAAGATTCTCGAAGCAACACTCAACTATAGAGAGAGAGGGAGGGAGTTCAATGCTAGCCCAGTGTGTCCTTTAAAAACACGGATACGAGACACAGACAGAGACAGAGACAGAAAGAGGAAGAGGAGAAAGAAAAGCTGGGCTTTTCAAAGTAGCTTCGTAAAGGAAGCTGCGAGAAAGGGATCGCATTTGAGTTGGAAATTGGAAAGCGAGAGATGGTTAGAGAGAGAGAAGAGAGGAGAGAGAGACCGTGTATTGTACGTGCGTTTGTGTTCGTGCGCGTGTGTGAGATCTCCTTGGACAGTGGAGATTGGTGCGCACTGTGCCCACCCAAACTTGCACTATTCAAACAGACAAGAGCCTCGGGAATCGAAAAACGTCAAAGTCACTTCCCAGTTGAGCTTTTTTCCCGGAGCTTACAGCGTTTTCAGTGTTGCTGCTTTTTGCTTCTCTTTTCAATCCCCCCCAACATCTTCTATTTATGAAACGTCCCCGTAAAAATCCAACTTCAAAAAATTAAATGTTATTTTTTGAAAAAAAATAAATTTAGATTAAAAAAAAAACTAAAGAAAAACGGCGATGTGATTGGAAATTTTTTAAGATAAGGGCGGAAATAGATCGGCCTTTCTTTTTATTCTTACCGTACAAGCAATTTATGAGGAAAATTTAACTATTTTTAAATATGGGAATAAATCCACCACTCCAATTTATTAATAAGAAAAAAAAAAGGAAAACAATATTATTGTGGGGGAAATTTTCATCGTGAAAAAACCATCTATAAATCTAGAACTCTTTGACCCAAATGGCCAAAGAGGCCAGATACCAACCCATCATATGCTAGTACCGGGCACCTCTAGGTCGAGCATAGGTAACCCTAGGCCGAGCATCGCCGGACCATAGGCCAAGCACCAGCCAACCCTAAGCCGAGCACTGGTTATTTGCCGAGCACCAGGCAACCCTAGGCTGAGCACTGGCCACCATATGCCGAGCACCAATCATTGGCCAAGTACTAGCCAATCCTTAGGCCGAGCACCGATCATTGTCGAGCACTGACCAACCCTAGGCTGAGCACTGGTCGACCATAGGCCGAGCACCAACTCGACCTAGCCAAAGCATCAATGAGGAACAACTCCGTAATACCGGCCAGGTGATTTGACTCCAACCAAATCACACAGTAGTAGATCATACCCAAAGACCACTTCGTGACAACATCTCAGCTCTTCATTGGGCAATCCTTCTTCTTCGAATATCGTGACACCTGTCACTAGCCACCTAGGCTTTGTACATTAGTACACTTAGGTCACGAGCCAAACCCAATCCATGCCCGAATCTAAGCTAAAGTCTATTATAGAAGCATCAACTCCACCACAAAAGGTACGAGCATTCTTCCTTAGTTTACTCTACCTCTCCCTTTGCTCTTACTAGTCAGAATAGTAACTTGAGCATCAGAGTGTCCTTAGTAGACAACATCGGTGTCCCCTTACTCTGAAGCATTTTCTCCTCTTGCAGATCCGACCAAACCAAATAGAGCCGAACAGAAAAAGGAGTCAGACCACCGTGCACTCCCGCATGCGGTGTTACGCCGATCTCAGACATCAACAATGTCAACAGGAAATCATAAACAAATCATAATGGTTAGCAAAATGAGAAAATTAATAAAGAATTTTTTTTTTAAAAAAGCCTACATAATTGGGCTATTAAAAGTTAAGTTGTTTTATTAAATAGGTCTTAACAACATTAAAAAAAAAGGGCTTAAAAACAAAAAATATATATCTTTTTAAGATAAATGAATCAGTATCAAAGCATCACAGTAGCAAATGATTACAATAAAAGAGCACTAGCAAATAATTCAACCACTTAGTAGTCATCTTGCCACAAGATGGCATTTTATATAGTAATTCAGCCATATTTTTCCTCCTTTGTGTGGGGAAGAAGATAATCAGATAGTGGAAACGACGTCGTCAAGCTTAAGACAAATGCGGCGTTTTAAAATGAAGCTAAAATGGTAAAAATACCAGGAGACTCATTTGGAACCGGAAGGAAACTTAAGATGAATCAACTATTTTAAAAGTTATGTCACGTCAAGAGAATGGATCAAACGGTCCATAGTAAATTAAACACATCAGTCGGCTCATAATTAGAAGGAAATTGGAAGTTGGCTCCAAGGTTTATAAATAGAGGACTTGGCTTGTAGAAAGCGGACTTTAAGCCAAGCAAAGAATTTTAAGGTGAGATTCTAAATAAAAAACTCCCAAATCCAAAAAAAAAAAAAAAAGATACTTTCTCGCTTAGAATCTAAAAGTTTCACATCCGATTTCTAGAATTAGGTTCCTTTGATTTGTTTGGAATATTAGAAATTCACCCCAAAAACCTTGCAACACTAAAAAGCACTTTGTTACCGAATCACAAGACGAGTTATACAAAATTAACTAAAAAGTAATTGCATTTGCATATGTCATGCTACAGAAGATGTATGATGATATTTGTGTTCTTTGTAGAAACAATGTATTATGTGGCTTGATATACGGTCCCCGTTAATGTTTAAAAAATAAATAAATGAGTTAATAGTATTGTGTATATTTCTAAACTTAAATATGGTAAAAATCACGTTAAAATACAAAATAAAAAATAGTACGTAAAACGAACATATATAAATTTAAAATTTTAAAACATAACATTAGTGATGTTTTGTAGAATTTTCTTACTACTAATCAGTTTGTTGCTACGACCATCACATCAAATGTGCAACTAATTAAGCATTTTAATGTGGCATAAAAGGGATTTATTGTATTGTATTATGGTTGCTTTTTTTACTCACTAAATGGGATCATCAGTGCAATCACAGTATGGTCTCTCGTCCCACCCGTCTGTAACAAAATGCTTAATGGTCTATTAATAAAACTAAAAAGACATTATATAAGGTGTTTAAAAGAATATTTGCAACTATAAAATTTAAACCTTATATTATAATATATAAAAAATTTACATTATAATATATTTTTACTTTATATTATAGTATATAAAAATTTTACATTATTTATTATTTTATTTTTAAAGTCTAAATTATTTTCTCAAATACCCTCTTAGTCTTATTATAGTCAAAGGTTGGATTCAGTTTTTAGTCCCACTGCCGTAGAAATATCGCACAATTTATTGATAGGGTACGGAAGTTAAAATAGTACGGCTACAAAGTGTCAAACTGTACATCCACTATAACGCAAGGAAAAAAAAATCTTACTATTGCACCATGCAATTGATAGTTTTTCATTCGTGTGCACAATTGTGGTGGGGGGTAAAATAGTAAATAGGAAGTGTTTTAAAACTTATAGGATGTTTAGAAGAGTGGTAGGAACCACTTTTACTGTAGCATGTGAGAATTTTTTTACTGTAGCAAATTTTTTTATTGTTACTGTAGCATGTGAGGACTTTTTTACTGTTCATAACTAAGATTGTGGTGGAAACTACAATTACCAAACAGGGGTTTAGTTTATTTTAAGAAAGTAAATAATATATTTTAAAATGTTTAAACACATTCAGGTAACTAATTTTTTAAAAAAAATAATTAAAATCATTTAGGTGTTTGACAAATCAGATTCAATTGAAAATTTTGGTTTAAAATTGTAACATATAAGAGCTTTGCATTGTAACATTTTTTTGTTTCATACTGTAATTGTAGCTGTTGAGAGTTAGTTCTAGCTGGTTTGCTGAATGGACATATAATAAATATACGATTTACTTCTAGTATTTTACACAAAAAAAGTTATTTATATAATGTTTGGGAGAGTGATTGAAATTTAAAATATTAGTTTGAAAACTATAGCATGTGAAAGCTTTATGCTATAATAATTTTTTTATTTTTTATGATAATTATTGAGAGTTTTACACAAAAATAGTTATTTATATAATGTTTGGGTGATCGATTGAAATTTAAGATATTAATTTAAAAACTATAATATGTAAAGACTTTATGTTATAATAATTTTTTATTTTTTATTATAATTATTGAGAGTTTTAAATTATTTATTGCTTGAAACCAATAATTTTGCCTAAGATGTCAAATAGAGGGTTACTACCATTCGGCCCACTCCGTAGTCAGCCCTCGTTCTACACCGCTAGAAACTCGTACTTCCTTGGTCAACCGCAGTTCTTTCAACATCAACGATAGAGTGGACACAGTTTGCTCACACGTTAGATGGGGCAAGAATGTACTTTGCGTCGGGAAGCTGGGGTCAGCTACTGACTTCAACAAACTCAAAATATATATTAGGCCAGTTTAGTAGGACTTTTAAAACTTTTTTTTAATTTTTTTAGTCTAAAATTTATTTTTAGAAGTATTCAAATGTTATGTCAGAATTGCTTTAGCTCCCTAAAAATGGTTATATCAAAGTCATAAATTATGACTTTTTAAAAAAATATTTTTAAAAATAGATTTTGAAACTTGTACCAAAGTATTAGTAATACATTATAAACTTAGATATAACATTTTTATAACATTAGAAGAAAATTGAAACTATTTTAGTTTATAAAAGTTATTTTAAAAATATAACTTTAAACATTTATTAAAAAGTTATAGCTTTTATTTTTTTTTTCCATTGAGTAAAAATATAGGCAAAAGCTGCTCTAAATAGACCCATGCAATATACACAAATGGAAAAGCCAAGTTTATTGTTTTTCTTCAATCACGATATTTTGGATTTGCGTACGGCGTGATTTACTAATCAGGACCTTTCAATAATTAAACGATTAATTATGGTTATAATGCGCAATTAACCGCCTATTCAATATACGGTTCCCAACAGCGATGGATTAGTCTCTTTTAGATTTGATTAGGAGATGATAGGTGCACCTGATGTACGAAGACTCTGACTAGATAGGAAAAATTATATAAATGTTATATGATAAAGAACTGTGAATAATTTCTTATTTAATTATAATTTTTAGAATCATTTACCCTCAATAAATGTAAAGATTCCTTTTCAAAGACTAAAAAAAATTATAAATACTGTAGGAGTGTGAGTAAACAATTTGCATAGGGTAGATGATAAGATAAAAATTAAAAAAAAAAAAATCGCCACATCTGTAGCTATTATTAGCCTCTCTTGTAAAGCAATTAAACCTTGTTTTCTTTTGCTAATTGCTTTAGAAGAAAGAAAAACTCCTTTTTAATGACACAAAATAATAGGATGGATGTCTCCTCCTCAAGTAATCTCCATGTAGTAATGGAACTTATAAACACCAAAAAAATAGAAATAAAAAAATAGTAATGGAAAATTGGCTTAAGTTAGAATGCTTTTCAAGTGCCTTTCAAGCTTTCACATCGATTTGCATATGTAATCGTGCATGTGTTTGCCTATAAGTAGCTAATACATTTCTTATTTAACGACCAATGTCTTCTAAGGACAATTAATTAATTATTAAAATTGCACCTCGGCTATAGCCATTGAACAATATGCCCCTAGTTCTTTCGACCTTACATTTGTTCCTCTAATTTATAAAATATTAATAAACAGACTCCTTTAGTTAAGATTTTTAATAAAATAATAAGTGTCACACAAAACAAAGGGTCGTTAAATAATCTAGTGAACAATTATTTTGTTAGCTCTTATTCATGCAGTCATAAGTGAAAAGAAAGATTATCATTTTCTAAATTTCTTTGAGGATTTTGGTTTATTTTCTTCTACAATTAAAAGTGTTAATATCAACTTTTTAAAGTCAAATTAGCATTATATACATAATAAAGTTATTAAAGATTTTCAACAAAAAAAAGTTATACACGTACTCCTATGTTAGTACCACATGCCTAATAGTGTGTAAATTTTCATAAATAATCTTAAAAGAACGAGTTTTCCATTAACATTTCATGCTTCGAGGGGATGGAGGTATGTTTTGAAAATCAAATTGCACATTATTACAAGGATATGGTTAAGACACATAATTTTTGTAATTAATTTGTTTTCTCCAAAAAGGATATTATATATTCAATAAAAAATTTTGCAAAAGGAGGCCTTAAACATTTTATAGCTTATTCAAAGCTAGAATTTCTTTTGCTTTTTCTTGCATCTAAAACAAAAATAGATTACCAAAACTCCGAAACAATCTCCACTGTAATCCATAAGAAAATACCATGTGAAGAGGCAATCTCCCCAATTGGTAGACGACCACGTGCCGTTAGGAGTATTGCTTGAAATGGGCATTGTTCTTTTGAGTAAAATAAGATTCCCAAATGTTCTTGTCAGTTTTAACAAATTAACATTTTGGACAACCACAGGAAGGCGATGTTTCTTTGGCAGTGGACTAAGAATCATAAGGTTGTATTTCTCACGTGCTTAAAGAATTTGCCCTGGCAAATGTTAATGTCGTTACTTTTAATGGAACATAAGCTGCCGTTTTGAAGCATCTATCTAAACAGATTCTAGCTTGTTTGGCATTAATTGGATCTAACTAACTTTTTAATTAAGAACAATGTAAAGCTCTCACATGCTACAGTAAAAACAAAAAAGTTACCACAATGTAAAGCTCTCACATGCTATAGCATTTACATTTATAACTAATGGTTTTAACCACTATGCCAAACACCCTATTATCTCATCCCGAGATCATGTGAAGCAAGACCAACTTTACCTCCTTGAAAATCCATGTCATATTTGATTTTTTTTTAACCCCCTATTGTTCAAAAGGAGCTCTTGGATGCGGAGAAAACATTTATAAATCTGATCAAAATTACACAATCAAGATGGGAAAGTATACAAAACTGATAGAATCTAACATAGATATGATGATTAATCCAAAGAACATTATGTTGGAAAATGCCATTATCATGAAATGGGTGAATGAGAAATTGATACTCATTAGTAAAGATTAATGGAGGTCATAAACCTCATGTTGTAACACCCAAATGCATGGTTTAATAGGTGATTATGAGCATCATAATCATCAAAAATGAAAGGTTACAATCAATGGTTTAATGGGAGATTATGAGCACCATTATCATGGAATATGAAGGGTTGCAACCTATGCCATTATGCACATAAATTTTGAATAAAGGCTCATTATAATTTAGATTGTAACATCTATTTTCTTCAGCCTATATATTGAACACTCCTCCACATGTTTGAAGAAAAAAATATAGAGATATAGAATTTGCACTTAAAAGTCATAGAGATTTTACTTTGTTTTCAAGTTCTATTTAGTTTGGTTGTAGTCGTTTTTGGTGATAGAATAAAACATTGTTTCAAGTTCGCCGGAAACGGTATCCGATAGTGCTTAAGATTCCGTTGCTAGTCGTTGTATCCTGGGAGACAGACGTCCGTTGAATCCTCGTGCACAACCGGAAGGGATGAATCTGTTTTAAGGAAAGCGTGGCCTACACGTGCTTCGACCATTTTCGTTGCATTGCTTTCATTGAAGGTTTTGTTGTATCTGCTTATCTTTAATTTCTATTGTCAATCTTTTACAATTGCTACTTGTTTGTCTTATTTATATCACATGATATATATATTATATATTAACACATTAGTAGGATATTTTTCTTACATGGTCTAAAATTCTCACATTCAAAAATTTCCATGTCGACAAACCCTTTATTATTCATTAAAGAACAAGTCTGCAGTAAAAACCCACCTGACATATTAGACATCAAGCATTGCTACTTCAGAGTTTGCAAATTGCATCTAAGTAGTGTAATGCAAAAACCCATTTGTCAAAAAAGTTGATGGATGTGATTAATACTTCAACCGTTGCCATTTTGATTGTCAGTTCTAGTCAGGCATAAGATAGGCTATGAAAAAGATTGTCCTGGTCATTGCAAAATATGAACCTCATAGCTATTCTGTCACGTTTATAAGATAGTAACAAATTTATGCGGTCCAAATAAATTCATATTAAAGTTTTGGGTTGCAGCAAAGAAAGCTAACTTGATAGCTTCAAATCCCACAATTTTTCGTTTTTTCTATTTTTTGGGTGTGTTTTTGAGCATGTGGTAATAGGAGTACATAGCTGTCACATGCCTGGTAAAATAATATTCCCCATGTGCAAAATATTTATACTCGTGGAGAATTTCAGTTCGGGAAAGCAGTGTTACATCAAATTCAAAGTGGGTATTTATCGTCACGCAATTCAAGGCATGATATACAGATATAGATATATATATATATATATGTGTGTGTGTGTGTGTGTGTATACATATATTAATTTCTGAAGAAAAAAGGAGGAGAAATGAATACCCTATATATGATGAGTTTGATGGGTAGCGCGAGATGGGATACTAAAAATGAAAAAAAAAAAAAATAAATAAATAAATATATATATATATATATATATATATATCATCTGGCTTAATTGCAACTTGTAAGTTTTGATGAGAGAAGCACGAAAGAGAAGAAAATAATTGACAAAACTATTTCAGGCAAATCATTTTCTGAAATATTCTAAAATATCCGCTCGTTGAAGTTTACTATTATATTACCAATTAGATTTAAAACTCGGAATAGAGCCCAAGCAATACAAAAATGTTACTAATATAAAACGTACCATACTAAATAACAAACCGTTTGAGAAGGTTGTTGGAATTATATTTACTGGTTTTAATTAAAATTAATATAATAATGAGTAATATGAACAAAAATTTTAGCCAGAATCACGAAAAACAGTTCCACTCATGTTTTAAAATGGACTATAAATAAAGAAAATGTACTATCGCTTTCATTGGAGGTAACAAAGCAGATGATGAAGCCCCAACTCCAGATTAATTTGGATGAAATAAAAAACAGTTCCACTCATGTTTTAAAATGGACTACAAATAAAGAAAATGTACTATCGCTTTCATTGGAGGTAACAAAGCAGATGATGAAGCCCCAACTCCAGATTAATTTGGATGAAATAAATAACATATGTAACTTTGTAAAGTTATAACCTCGTCATTTATAAAATAATAAAATTTAATTTAAAGAATATATATTATATTTTGATTGAAACCTATAATTTTATAAGCAACAATGTTGCAACCTATTTGAGGAAAAAAAAAAAAAAAAACCGCTGGTATATAAGGAAGCAGCGACCGACAATTATAGGTGTCAAGTCCATCTAACAATGAGGTACGAGTTCTTGTGGTTTTATGCTTTTAAAGGTCCATCTCGATGCAACCTTTACTGATAGGGTTGGGTCCCTACTTCATTGATGATTGACAAATAATTCAATTAGTTAGCCACTGGCTATGGGTTAGTTGTCAGACATGCGCAAATATATACAATACGTACAGCCTTTTATATCGTGTGGGAATTGAAGAAAGAAGGGAACAGAAAAAAAGACACACACCAGCTCTTGTGCAACCTTTTTTAAAAATAAAATCTGTTCATGCAACCTAGGAATAAAATATGATGACCGTAAGAGTCTTATCTGCTCAAATGTACCAATTTGGACTAGTTAATATCAGACTCTGCATAAGATAACTTTCTAATTGTTTACCAGTGTAAGGTGAACTCGTAATAATCAATAATAGATTAAAGTATATTTTGATAATTGATTTTTTAAACCAGTTCTAGTTTAGTTTGCAGTTTTAATTCTAGTTTAAATCTTTTTATTACAATATTTTATCTATTAAAAATTTTAATTTTTGTTGAAAAAAGCTATTGTTAACGTCTGGAAGTGACAACATCATGTGCAGCAGCACGCGATGATTAGATTCCTAACTCCACTTGGATGGCTTGCAAAGGTAAAGAAAGTTTCAAATTAAGAGTCAGCATGCTAAAAAAAGAGAACAAGTGGAGAGATAGAGTGCGGGCAAGGAAAAAATGTCCATACCTCAATGCTAAGAATTGATATTTCGTTTCTTATTTTCTATATTTAACGGAGCATATTAAACTTGTTTAGATGAGAGAGAGACACTTCTAGTTCTCCCTTTCTCTTTCATGCAAGTAGATGTGCTCTCAATTCGCTTCGATTTGAGACGATTCATAACATAAGACAATTACAACTATTATTCTCTAAGGGTTGATTAGTGTGTAACATGAACTCTAAAATCAATAATAGAGGCCCATATATTTTGATAACTAAATAAATAAACTGATATCCATGTGGGCACTTTTTTATCTTTGTAATTTTTACACGTAAGACCTACAAATCAACCTTAGCCAGAAAACCCACGTCATCTTAAAAAAGAAATAGAAAGAAAATGGAGGAGAAGTTAGGATGAACTTTACAACATTACCCAATTAATAGACATTGCGTCCCCCGAAAGAGTTAAAAAGTGATGCTCGTGTTGGTATTCCATGTGGAGGCAGCAGGTATGTCAGAGGCTACCCACAAGCCTGCAACGTCAAAAGATATGAAACTTGAGCCAAATATAACACATTGCCAGCAAATTTAGCTTCATGAAAAGCAAAAGCTGTCCACTTTCTTGACTTCCCTTGGGAAAACATTTGCGGGGATGTGGACCCTTTGATGACTAATAATTTGAAAGGGAATTGGGATTTTTCTCCCTTTCTAATATTAATTTTAAGGGTTATTTATATTTTTACAATTTATATTTTAAGTTTATTCAAACGTTACACTTTTATTTTTAATTTCATCGAATATACAGTTTCAGATTAGTCTTTTGACATTAGTTGGTTCTAATCAACTTTTCAGTTGGGAACAATATAAAGCTAAGAACAAAAAAGTTACTATAGTGTAAACATCTCACATACTGTAGTATTTACAGTTCTAACCAATGGTTTTAACCACCATACCAAACACCATATAGATTTAATACACAAATTTAGATTTTTTTTAATTAGTCGTTAATTTTGACCTAAAAAAAATCCAAAATACCCTCAAATTATAAAATAAGAGAACTTAAAAACTAAAAAAAACTTCATATTAAAGTTTTTGACTTCGAAAATATATAAATACCCTTAAAATTGGATGCTTTGTGCGTTTTGTTTTTGTTGTATTTATATTTTTTTAACGTTATAATTTTTTTCTTTTACTTGACTATAATTTGGTACTTTTAAATGTCAAAATTAACTATTAAATAAAGTAAGGTATAAATTTATATATTAAATCTAATGTATAAATCTAATGATGTCAAACATAGTTTTTAAATTAATACAAAAACAAATGTATAAAAAGATAAATATTCCTAATTTCAATTTCATGATTCAGTTTCAAGTTCCTCAAAAAAAATGTTTAAAATTTTGGCTCCGTTGCATCAAACATGTATGGCAGATATAAGCTCTTGCGAAGTGCGAAACAGCTTTATTCAAAGTACAAATTAGATGGGGGACACAAAGTGACTAGGCGATTGAAATAACTTCTGAAGCATGTTTTTCATGGGTCATAGTACTTGTCACCTGCCTGTACGCCATTTTGAATATGCAAATTTTGAAAACAGAGAAACAAATTCCATTCACATTAGTTGATTTTCAATGTCGTTGGCAAACTTATGAAAAAGGTCAATGGCTTTCCAGTACTCTTCAACAGAGTGTTATTAAAAGGTCAATGGCTTTAAAAGATATTTAAACAAAATTTGTTTAAAAAATTTGTGTAAAAAAATGAAATGGTTTGTTACATTTGCTAAACAAATATGTTGGAGAACTTCATTTAACCTTGCGTGGAGAGAAAACGTGTCAATCTTAGTTTAGGTATTCATCTCGATAATAGCATACTATGATTCCCAAAAATGTAACAAAGTGACGACACAAACTGGATGAGTTTAAAATTTTTCTGTATCTTTTTCATTTTAAGACCATGTGGACTCCAATAAAGCAATTATACAA
This sequence comes from Artocarpus hirsutus, assembly GCA_946598075.1. Taxonomy (NCBI): domain Eukaryota; kingdom Viridiplantae; phylum Streptophyta; class Magnoliopsida; order Rosales; family Moraceae; genus Artocarpus; species Artocarpus hirsutus. Next base: position 38,376 of record CAMOHE010047338.1, read on the forward strand.
AAATGTTGAGAGCATTTGAGAATGTAGTTGAAATTATTAGTTAAAACTTAAGTATTGTAGTATGTGAAAATTATACCCTATAAATAGCTCGTATTTATTTAGATAGGAAAAGGGAAAACTATTGTTCAGCTCTCAACATTGACAACAATGTCTCCTTCTAATATATGTAAAATTTTGCAAGCCTCTGTTTTTTCTTTGTTTGTTTCTTTTTTTTTTTTTTTTTTTGTTTTTCTCATGCTTATGGTATGTAAAATGTCCTTTGTTGGAAGGCATTTTCATTGCCGCACAATAATTACACGTCGACCTATAATTTGAGAAATACTATCTCTTTAACAGTGTTTTAAATTTTACCACTTATATGATAAAGTTATATATATATATATATATATCATTTTTAAATATTACAAAGACATAATTGATCTCAAATGTTTTATGCTAAGGTTAGAAAAACATGTGTTATTTAAAGGTATTTTAGTCTTTTTAGCTATGAAAAATAATATGAATAAAAAAAGAAAAAAAAGTGATGTAGCACAATAGTGGTAGTAAAAAATGATTTACTAACTAATTTACACTTGATTATATACATATATATAAAATGAGAATAAATTTCGCGTGATGCACTCAAAACGTTATGGTTTTTTTTACAAAACGTTTTTTATTTTCCAGTCGAAACGTTTTTTTTTCTTGTTTTTTAAAACGTTTTTTTCTTTTAACTACTAGTTTTTTTCTCCAAAAAAATGTTTTTTTTTTCTTTTTTTCTATGTTTTTGTTAACATGCTTAGTATATTTGCACGAAGTCCGTAGCTCTTGACTAGTGCATATGTAGGGAGACGAGCCAAGGTCCTGACTAGGCGTTGCGACCACCTCTCGAGCGAAATTCCATTCCAATCCGCTGCTCAGGTGAAACACGCCTAGGCGCCTTATGCCTGAGCTCGAACTTGGAAACTGACAATTACTGTGTAAGACATGGTTCCTCGTTTAATCAACGTCAAAAAAAATCCTTTCATTTATATGGAAGTACACAGTGAATTTAAATCCAGTGGAACAATAGTGATGGATTATTATTTTTTGTTTAACTAATACGGAACAATTTCTAAACTTAAAATAATTAATAGAAAAATATTCTAAGGCTGGGCAACGCTCCTAAACTTTCTCGATAATAATGTTTATTTCTTCTTATAATCTTTATCCAAATATGACATTTAAACTAATTTTCTAAAATTAAAAATATCAAAATATTTAGCTATATACTTAAGTTTATATATCCTACTAAATCTTGAGGAGCAAATAAACTTTTGATAAAATTAATGAAATGGAGACTTGAAGGAAAAAAAGCGAAAATAGAGTTTGAGCATACTGAAAGGAAGAGTTTTTGAAAAAGAAAGGGAAATTTTGCGTGTAGGTATCTAAACTTTATAATATTTGACACTTAAATTCTTATTTTAAAATTTTAGACACTCAGGTCTCTAAACTCTTAATTTGTTAGCACCATTAGTCCCTATATTCTTGTTATTGTTAAATGACATAATGGATATCAATATTTTTAGATTTTGTTCATTAGATTCACAAAAAAGTATTTTTATTTTTTATTTTTTTTACAGAAAGGTCCAAAAAAATCCTTTTTTAAGTACAATTAATTATTTTTTGTCCAAAAATAATGTTTAAATACCCTAACATAAAATTAATTGTGATAATTATTGGCAACAATGCAAGTGATTATCAATCTATATAAAAAAATAAATCATAAATATCTATTCTATTTTATTTTTGGTAAGTTAGTATCAAATTACAGTGATATAACTAAATAACTATAACACAACAATTAGTTATTCACTTACATACTTTTCTTTCCTAAAGATGGACAATTAATTGTTGCATTACTTGTATTCATTATATTGTTTTAATTTGAGCCAACGTACCTAATTTCCAACTGATATTTATGATTTTTGTTATAATCGATTCTTTTGTTCTCAATAATCATCATAATAAGCTTTATTTTAGAGCATTTGAACATTGTTTTAAACAAACAAAAAATAATAAGATATATTTTAAAAAACAAAAGAGAGCTTTTGGGGATCTTTTTCAAACAATTATATATTCATTTTTAGGATTGAAGAAACAAAAATGCCTTAAAATATTTACATCTTTTATGTCATGTAATCGAATATTAACATCTATTATGTTATTTAACAGCAAAAAAGTCCATAAGACACTAATGGTGCAAATAAATTAAGAGTTTGAAAACTTAAATGTCAAAATTCTTAAAACGGGGACTTACAGTACCAACAAATTGAAAGTTTAAGGATATGAGTGTCCAGATTCTTAAAATAGGGACTAAAGTGCTAACAACTAAAGAATTTAAGATTTGTGTCCAAATCTCAAAATAAGGACCTAAGTACCAAAGGTCTTAAAGTTTTGGAACTTATGGCACAAAAATCCCTAGAGAAAATTACTATGGTGTTTAGTAAAATTATTTTAAATTAAAACTTTTGGTTGCTACAAAATAAAGCTTTCATATACTACAGTATTAAAGTAATAGTAAGCTATAGTATAAAGCTCTCATATGCTAAAATGGTTTAAACCAATTGATTTACACTAGTTGGCTGAAACCAATATTCTCAAACATCGTAGTACATGTTTTACTATACATTTTAAAATATGTTTATTTGTGTCAAATTTACAAAAAGATGTGGCATATTTATTCATATTAAATGTGTAAGTGATACAAGTGATGTTTGTAAATGATAATTTTTTAATGTGACGTTTACGACTCTCTTTCTGAAACATGTAAAAAGAGGGGACTTTAATTAAGCCCAAAAGGTAAGCTGGTTTAGAAAAAGGGTTACCGAAACAATTAGTCTAATTACTTTTATTGAATTAAAATATGTCTTTAATTTATAAAAATTCTACAAATGTCTCATAATTATATCATTAAAATTATTTATATATAATTATATAGTACAATATGTAATATCATTAAAATAATTATTATATCATTAAGGACATTTTAAAAATATTTTAAATATTGTGTTAGATTTTAATTTCATAACAATAATTTAGACACGTATTGTAATTTTTTCTTAGAAAAAAGCCCAAAGACTTGGAATACTACTCACATTGGGTATAACCTAAAAATCAATGAATATATTAATATTGAAAAAATTATAATACGTGATCAAATTGTTGTTATAAAATTAAAATCTAACATAATATTCAAAATATATTAAAAATGTCCTTAATAATATAGTAATTATCTTAATGATATTATATATTATACTATATAATTATATAGTAATAGTTTTAATGATATCATTTTGAGACATTTATAGAATTTTTATAAAATAAATTTATATTTTAATTCAATAAATATAATTGGGCCAGTTGTTTCATTGTCTCTTTAATATTTTCAACAAGAAGAAAATGAAGGTATAGCATTTTTTTTTATGGGCGCACGTGCCCCCACTGCTTGTAACATGCATATGTCATTAAAAGTAAAGTTGCACGTTATTACAAATTATTTTTGATGGTCTATAAATTACTCTTACTTGAGAGCCAAGAACTATTTTTACATTGTTAAAACTCTATCAAATAATTTTTCTCCACAAGTTTGCTAACAATTGCTTATTTACCTTGTGGGGTTCTTGGTGTTTATTGAAGTGTTCTTATCATGTTCATGTTGAAGTGTTTGTTTAATCTATATTGCAAGTTCAACCATTTTTTTATAGCTTTTAGTGCTAGAGGTTTACACCAATATTTTCTCTTGTTTGGATTTTTTATTTTCAGGAGCAAGAGGTATTGGACAATTTTTATGGGAAATAAAAGTAAATAGCATAAAAAATAAATGAAAGATATTTATACCATTATCGAATTTGGTAAATCTAGATATCTTATCACATAACCATGTTTGAAAAATCTAAATATAGATCTCAAATTTACTCCCATAAATCCTAAATTATGTATATTTTATAAATGTTTATTATTTACTAATTTTTAATTAATAAACTCATATTTTACTCTTACAATTTTTCTTTTAAATTTTAAAATACTTTTTATTAATGATTATACTAAATGTACTATTTACTTAACAACTGAAAATAGAAAAAAAAAAAAAAAAGAGTGAAAAAAATACAGCCCAATAGCCATTAGCCATCACCGTTGTCCATCCACGGGTATCTTTTTAAATAATTTTAATTTTTCTGGCGGGTAACGAACTGCGAAATCATCACCCCAAATTCGCCGGCGGTGCGGGAATGAAAACTTTCATGGCGGACAAAAGTCGAGAAACAGAGAACTAGGGCTCAGAGAGATTTCCAATGCAAAGAGGAAGCCATCATCGGTGCATTTCTGGAGCTTTCTGGACATGGAAAACTGCGGCGACAAAATGGAGCTGCTTCGACTTTCCAAATTCAAGCTTCAGCTCCGAACTCTAGTCGCCGAAGTTCGAGAACTCAGAGTAAGTTTTCCGATCATCGTAACCAAAAACTCTCTCTCTCCCCCCCAACTCCATGACCGTTTCTTTGTGGAAGCATTTCAGGAACGAGAACGCTCGGCGACGGAGCAACTTCATTGTAGAATTCAGGTTTTCCTTTTCGATCGCTTTGAGTTCTCCTCTTTCGTTTCTTTTGATCTCAATTTGTTTTCTCCGTCTACGAAATTGATCCCGATGTTTTTGAAAACAGAAACAGAAGCAAACAGAGGAAGAATACGCTAGGAAGTTACACGAATTGCAGGCCGAATTATCTTCCTCCAATGAACTGCGGCAAAAATTCGAAAGAAAAGTATATGAAAAAATGGCATCTAATTTTTCTGACCTAAGATTGTGAAAAGGCTTATTGGAGGAGATCAAACTGAACGTAGTTTAATTAATGCGTATTGTTATGTAGGTGAATTACCTTCAGAATGACAATACTTTGCTCGAAAACAAGCACAAAGAGTTGAAGGAAACTATACAGAAGCTAGTCCTGTCGAAGGAAGTTTTCGTGAACGCTTACGATGAATCTACTAGTGATTTGAAGCGATCAATTCAAGTCAGGGATAGAAAGCTCACTGTTCTATCTGAGAAGTTGAAATCTCATTTGTTGTTATTTGATTCAATAGAAAAGGAGGCATTTTCTGTGAAGCAAGTCGTGGATAATGCGCAAAGGGTTATGTGCAAAAAAGAAGACACAGGCGAGTAGATTTCTGAACTCTTGTTTCAGTTGTATAATTGTAGTTTTATTGAAGTTGTTGAATGATAAATCACTTTCAATTTTTCCGTGTATAGTGGCTGGCTTGAAGAGCAAATTGGAAAAAGTGTCTGCACTTGAGAAAGCATTTGTTGGTAACTGATGTTCTTGCCTGGATTTTTAAGATAGTTTGCTTTTGGCCTTACCAACTTGTAATTCATTAGATATTTGGTTTCTGCCCTACAGTAATTTTTGTCGATCATTTTTAAGGTTTATGTGAGTTGGGATTTTTTGAAGATTTAATTTATTTGTTATGATAAATCAATTTTATAGTTGTACCAGTGAGAGTGATAAATTTTTTTGTTGTTTGGGCTGCATCAATAAATCTTTAAACCAAAAGTTGATGATCTAGCTCAATTTGATGGTTGTCCAGTCGGGATTCATTTGATTTTGTACCAATTTATGCAGAAAAGATCTCTGATCTGGAACAGAAACTGAAAAATGACGAAGATCAAATTCAGAGAAAGAATGAAGTAATTTCAGAGCTAGAAGCACAGCTGGAGGCAGCAACAATTAGTACCGCCTGTCAAACTCAAATAGATGAGATATCCAAGCCAGTGCCATGATTTAGGATCTTATTGATTCTGAAAGTTACTTGAGACCTTTCCCCCATAAATATCGTTCTTCGTCATGGAAAGTATGTTCTATCCAGGCTTCTTTTCTTAACAGTCCCACCTTCAGAAGATGTTATCATCGAAGGACATGGTCATACAGAATCTGATTCTGGAGAAAGAGGTTTGGACATTGGAATTTGATCAGTCGATTCTGTTTTCCTTTGTGAGTTATTTTTCAAACTTCAAAGCAAATATTTCCGATCAGGCATTGCACTTGGAACTTGGGAATTTGAGAATTATCATAAAGAAGGTTCAGGACAACTTTGCAAACGTAAACGAAGAGGTAATAGATGAAATTCAACTTTACTTCCAGTACTATAAGTTTCTTAACTTTACAGATATAGGAGATATGTACAGAAAAAACTTACGAATTTTATGATGACAGTTCAATATTTGGAATAGTGAATGAAAACGACTGATTTATGGATATAACTATGTTCTCCTAGAAAAGATGGAAGGAGTAAAGCACAGTTTATGGTCTCATAGAGCTTTACAAAGTTGAAGCTTTAGATGCCCAGATGCCACTTGTTGCACGCTCTGTGATGTTTTGTTTGGTTTGGTTTGGTTTGGTTTGGTTTTAATCTTATGTTTTTGCACCTTTTGTTGGCCTAGCAATTATTTTCCTAACAATTCCTTCACGATCTTGTAAGATAGATATTTGTTTCTCTTGTTTCAATGCCAGGATAAGGCGAGATTCTCCTCAATACTTGAATGCCAAGAAGGATACAACATGGATTTGACAAAGGACCATAGGTAGGAAGAGTAGATAACTCTACTTTTTGTCCTGCAACAAATGAACTCCCATAATTATCAGATGGAGTATTTCGAGCCTGGTTCTCTTGTAAAAGCAACAGCTTTGGATAGGTAGCGTAAAATTGTCAGCTGATTGATCCAAAACACTGGACCCCTACATCATCTATTTGATTTTCTATTGCACACGTGTAAATTCACATGGAAATATAGTCGGTCAGAGTTTTCCCAATACCTCAAGTATACTGATTCGCATTAAATTTCTGGTGAACAACAATTTTTATGGTTGCTGTCCCATATTTTATTTATTATTTTTTTTTTTTTAAGATTTGATAAACCGGAATGCCAGAGTAATTTCCTATTGCAGATATTGAACCAATGCCATAAGACACTATCAAGTTTTCAATTGTTGACGCCATAATTATTCCAGGAGCACACATTTGATCCAAAACATCACGGGAAAAAGTTCAAACGAGGATTATGGGATAGGTGCTGCAGAACGTACAGGTTTTCTCTTCCGGCTTTTGTTCTGTAAAAATATGGCTATAAACGCTTATATCACTGCATAATTACTTATGGAGCTGTAAAATAAATGATACTTTCCCTCGCAAATAGAAGGTGCTATTTGGAGAAAATAATTAATTTTTGCTGATACCACTCTCAAACAAAACCCTCATGCAGCTTCCTCTTTGTCTCAAAAATCAGCTGGCAAACACTTACTTGAAAGCGATCACGTGGATTCGTGTGTGTCTGAGGCAAGTACAACATTTTTATTTCTTTCTGTTTGCAGTCAGAAATACTCATTGATTGGCGATCATATGCTGAGAAGAATTTATTTTACTGTTTTATTGCTCTATTGAGAGTGTCATTCGACTGTTTCCGTCCACAGTCAGCTTCCTCAAAGCCTCAGTCAGCAGCCAATGCTCCACGTATCTCCGCAAATGATCAAAATGTGTGAGATCTTGCGTTTCTATCCCTTGCTATTACTCTACTCTATCTGATTACCGTGTTAATTTGGTCACAAAATTTGTGTGTCAATAACAAATTACTCAAGAAAAGCCTTAGTAGGTACTGGTAATAATTCGGTTGATGCATAGGGGTAACCTGTACGTTCTTTTCCCGTGCACAGGATTAAAAGACAACGTCAGTACACAGTTTGAGTTCTGAGTCCTCACTCCTCAACAGCCTAAGCAGAAGCTTCCAAAGTTCCAGGTTAGATTCAATCTCACTTCATTTAAACTATGACAGCCATTACGTTCTACTGTCTTCAAGACAATAATAAGTTTTACCAGCTAGAGATGTGGCTTTCGCTTGATTTTTTTTTTTCTTCGTCATTAAATCTGGTACTACATATTAGCAATTGTTTTGTGATGCAATAAATTTTTTTTATTTTTTATTATTTTTTAAAAAGTTCGTGACAAAGTGAAATTACTGACTGCCCAGAATGCTTTTAACTTGAAAAGAAAATTACCTGTTATATTACACTTGTAAAAAAGATTCATGATACACTTAAAAAAGTTAGTCACACTACTACTTATATTATTGTTTAAGTTGTGCCACAGCCGTGATTATGAAAGTTGACTGCGGTGTTTATGAAAATTTGCCTTACTTGAATTGAGCGTGAGCCCTTGTATGAAACCCATTCTGGGTCTAAATTGTGGTGGGCCATGGGCCCAAGAAAATTTGAGTCCTCCGGCTTCTACACTGGGTTGGGCCATAACGACTTGAGTGGACTATGTCAACCCTGAAAGTTTGTCTTGAATCAATGGTCACCCTCCGTTGATCGCAATTTTATGATTATGTTCTCATTTGGAGCTAGTTTTCATAAAAAGTTAGCCAGATGAATACAAAATCATTAACTGCCAATAGTCAACCCAATCAATTTTAGAGGATTCAGACTCTGTTCAGAAATGTCACTAAATGTGTTCCTGTCTCCCTTAACGTATAAAGAAAACTGCCATGCTCCATTGGGACGTAGCATTTGGATGTGCTGTGGACAACTGGACGCAGAATCATTTGTCTGAACGTATGGCATTGAGCCACAAGCTATTTTTCCTTGCATCACAGCCGTATGATAGCAAAAGAGATCCTAAATTCAGGATGATTTTTCTAGCCACATTGCAGTGCACTCATCATTCTCTTTTTCCTTTTTGGCTGGAAGCAGACATCACTCTATTGAGCTTCGTTTGCTTCTTTTTCCTCATCTTTGCGAAGATTTTTTGAGTTGAAATATTTCTAGAAAGCTGGATTTTTTTTGCCCCACTTTTTCCTATTAAAAATATCAAGTGCATTCAATTATACAAAATGGAAGTACAAGCTAGGTTGGTGTGCAGCTTTGCCTGGACGGCATGTGAGCCAATTAATGTCCCCTTGACTCGAAAAATGCCCATGACCAATAAAAAAAAAAGGTAAAGAAAAATATTGAGAGAGACTCAGAGAGACTAACATGGCCAACCATAACTTACGCCCATCCGATGCCGTTGTGTTTTTTCATCCATGGACTATTTATTTTACTCGTCCTTTTGGGCATAGGGAAACTCATTAAAGACCATTAAGTGACGTGGAACCAAGCGTCATTAAGGTATAATTATAAAACTAATCAATCAGTTCAAATTAAAAAAGATAAACTTAGAGATATGTTGAATTATATTAGTTGACATAAAAATTACATGATGACATTCAAAATGTTGCCGGTCGTTGTGAACCAATGTTAACTATGAAATGGACTATTCTCTTGTACGTTCGTACATTGATTTGTCAATTAAGGCATGCTTGTCCGAAGAATACGATGTCGACCTATCTTCTATTGGCTTAATTCTTCATGAACTAGCTCAAAGTCTTCGACAAGCCTGCTTATTTCTTGGCGTGTGTGCCATTGACTTCACGTATGTATAAAATGGCTAAAAAGGGTCTCCAATTTATGGTGCTCTCGAATATAAGTTGAAGCGTGAGTTGTAACCATTTGTAATTCTTTCCGAATTTTTTTGGGCAAGTAACTATTTTCTCTTGATTGTTATAATTTGTTCTTTTTCCCCCCGCTTGAACACCATTGACTTTGGTTACGTGAAATCTGGGTGTTAGAGTATAGTGACATGGATTCAGCTTGACTCAACCCGAAAAGTTTGTAGTATAACAATTGTAGTGAAGGAACAAACGTGGGATTTTTCATGAGACTTGTGGTAGTAGGCGAGGGATTGGGTACGGACTTTTGGGTTTCAAGTTGTTTAGTTTATATTTTGGGCTCATAAGGTTTTGTTTATATCTATATATATGATATATTACGTTAATGTTTGGTATTATCGAATTTAACCTCCCTAAACGTCATTATTTTGTAATTTTTTTTGAATTCAATGATTTTCTTTTCTTTTTTTTATGATATTTTTTCACCTTAAATTTCTACGTAAATCTATATGTTGTTTTATTCTTTGTTTCTATTACATTATTTTTCATAACACTTGGGCCTCATGTTTAGTAGCTGCAAGCAACTAGGTAGCTCAACGGTTGAGTTTTGAGTGAGAGCCAATCCAACAAATTGATTTCTAAACTACTAGGCCGCAGGGACCTACTTGACTCATTTAGGCCGCGCTTAATATAAACGCTCTTGTTACTTTTTACTCGTAAAATACATTGAAAATCAGCTTCTAGGAGTTGCGTGCGGAAGAAGTAATATACGCTAGTTTGTTGAGTGTCACATCTCGCATTGGAACAATAGGGATGGATTTCTAGAGAGAGAGAGAGAGAGAGAGAGATAGAGAGAGATGGAGGGTGCTCCTAGCAAAAGACATTTTCTTCAGCAAGTGGGATCCAGGTGCTATCGAATTAGCTTTCTCCAAGTTAATTTCTTTACCAAATTATGTCGTTCATGGAAAACTGTTTGATGTGAATTCTTTGCACTACCTGATTGCTAGCATGATGCCTTTGGTTGCTTGCATTGGTTGTTGGCTTGCATTTATTTATTACTTATTAGCGGGTAATTTTACCTGCAACTTGATAATCTTTTTCTTTTTTGGGCAACTTAGGTTAATCACAACATTTAGGGGCTAGAATTGGGCATCTTAAGGCTTAAGCATTATTGCCGTCTTTTTTCCTTTTATCATTTGGTCACTTCAACTAGTTGTTTGACTAGTTCTACGTCAAGGTGAATTAGAATAATAGAATTGTGAAAATGTTAAACAAATACGAATTTGTAAGATTTACAATGATTACCTTTAATGTGAAAGTCATGTCATTTTTACTTCCAGCAATTTATTGTGACGAAAGAGTTTAGAAGAAAAAACATATATCTCTTGACTCAGTGAATCTTTAATCTTTTTTATGAACCTTAATGATGAAACCCTTTATTTATAAAGAAAAACTAAGACAATTGAAATTATGTGTGAATTTTTTAACTTATCCTTGATGAAACTATCAGTTGGCATACTTCTCTATGTCTCGACGATAATAATGAAGCTCCACAGCTTGCACACAAGAAAGAATATCACAATGCACGAGATTAACCTAAATCTTATCTGCTGAGGCTAGCGGTGTTCTTACACGTGATATTTGTCTAAAGTTGCATAACATTGTTAGGGCAATTGGGACCCTTTAAAGCCAAAATTGTCAATATATCCGATTATTTAAGGGGCAGTAGTGGCATTTCGCTGAGCGGACGAATTTAGATAATATTATTCCTAAAATATTTACAGAAACGGGTCCCTCTAATCATGGCGCTCGTATTTAAAGGCAGTACTCGTTGAAATAGATGTGGCGGCTTTTAAGGGCGTGCGATGCCCTCACCCCGATAAGGGCCCAACGTCACTGTCTCCTGAGTGAACTTGGATATATATATATATATATATATATATATATATATATAGATATATTATGGCTGCAAGCTGTAACTGTCCATGCCAGTTCCAGGATATGACTCTCCTCGTGGGGGGGAGCTTTGACCAATGTCTGCATTCGTAAAATTCACAATATTCATGTCTGGCCTCTTTGGAGCATTTGGGGGGATCCTAAATTTGTACTGCACATGCATGTAGCAATGGGCCCTTGGCAATTCACGTACATCACATATGAAGCTATTGCCCTGTTAACATTTATAGCTGTACCTTTAAATTATGTTTATATTCATGGGTTGGTTGTTTTTCAAAAAAAAAAAAAAAAAAAAGAAAAAGAAAAAAAAAGGAAAGGAAATTTATAGTTATGAGACATGACGCTTTGTAATCTTCATTGTCGTAAGAAAGATAAGCAATTGCATTAGTGAAATGCACTCTAATTTATAAGATTAACAAACTAAACTAAATTTTCCTCAAAAAAAATGGAAAAAAAAAAATAGAAGAAAAAGGCAAAAGACAAGGATTGTATGACAATTAGGCGGCAGAGTAGAAAGGAGTGAAATATAATGTAACCAACTATTATTTTGGTTATTTAATGAGCTTTTTCATTTGTTATCTTTTATTTTGATTTATTTAGACTGTCGTTGTCTTCCTAGTTCTGTGTAGTGTTGCCCAAGCAAGGAGTTATATTCACACACAAAAAAGATAATATTAGTTGCATTTGTTTTAGACATATTAGTCACAACAATTTCCTAAGGGACCTCTTTTACATTATTAAGCAAACGCCACAAAATTTTAATGCCCTTTATTCAAAAGAAAAAAAATGCTCATGTAGTAGCGTCTTTCTTTAGCCAGTGTTTGGATAATATATAAAAAAAAATACTTTTTTATTTCAAAAAAGCTTTTAAACATATTTAGTTAAATAAATAGGCCTATTTAAACATATCAAAAACCTATTTTTAAAGCAAATAGAGCAAAAAGTCCTTCCAAACGCGCTCTAACACGAAGATGAAGATTAAAGCACATATCTATGCATGAAATCATTTGTGTAAGCTTGTTGTGTGAACAAAAGCGTCAAATCAAGAGTTTAGTCAAGCGCCAAAACTGCAACGCACGGTTCTGAAAAATTATGTGGGGTTTGGTAAAATTTAGTTCACGTAAGCCTTATGTACGTACTATCAACCATCGTCATAAATTAAAAGCCTCCAAAAAATCAAATATCATCATAAAATGGGGCTCATTTTCCTCATTTCTTTTCTTTTCCCCAAAAAATTTATATTTAACTAGTAACTGAGACCAGTTCAACAATGCAATACGAACCCACAAACCATAGAGGCTACAACACAGCCTAAAGAACGTCAAAATTAGGGAAAATATCCTGTGGGGATCGCCACCCAACACATCCTAATCATAAAAGTTGCTCGTTTTCCTTATTTTGACCTTGGCCCGTTAAAAGAAAATAATCTTCCCTCTTGGACCCTCAAAATAATATATTAATTATACATTCTTCCCGTGGAAAATAAGACCTCATTTTCTTTTGAAATTGGAAAACAAGCATCATTTTTGGGGTGTTAGATTAAAATCATTCCAATGAGAGTTATTTGCTCAATCATTTTAATAAGATTTTAGCCGAGCTTATTGTAATTAACGAAAAATTCCATTTATAGCAGGGAAAAAGGACACTGACAAAACTGTACCTCAGGGTTTCCTTTTTTTCCAAATTTTGGACAGACCACGGTAAATTACAAAAAGCATTAAAAAAAAACAACAACAGTGCAGACGCACCACCATGAAAATGCGAAAACAAGAAACGCCAACACCGAACACCGTCACCAAATGACACCAACTCCAACATCACTAAAAAGTTCAAAAAATGAATTTTTATCAACCCAAAAACACAAAAGAAAATTCAGATTTTTTTCCCAAAGAAAATACCAGACAAGCCCACACGTTTGCGTAAGCCAAAACACGCCACGTGGCAACCATCCGCCTTATTACGTGGGTCCCTTGCCCCTCTCTCGGCCGACTCCACTGCTTCTGGCCGCTTTTACTGCATCCTGCCGTCATCTCCCCTCCTCCACAGATTTTTTTTTTTTTTTTTTTTTTTTTTTGGCTTTTTCACATCTTTGCTTTTTAATATTGGACCAAATAATGTATTCGACAAAATAAAAGCTTGTCCAATCAAATTATGAATAAATTATAAGCAAATAAATTGATAAATGAATAAATAAAAGCATTCGAGTCTGACAGAGGCTTTGTAGAAACGCAAATACAATATCGAGCAAAAATAACAACTACTCCGGAACAGAAGAGGAAAAAGATCATCAGCTCTAGCTTTAAAACTCTATGCCTGTCTGACTCTCTCTCTCTCTCTCTCTTCCTTAAAACCTCACTTTCTCTCTGTACAATTATCTCCAAGTTGGTGGTGATACAGTGATGATCAACCTCTAAGAGAGATAGAGAGAGAAAGAGAGAGACAGAGAGAGAGAAACATGGGAGGGTGTTTTTCGGCGCCTCAGGAGTGTGTCGGAGGGGGATTGGGCTCGTCCAAGAATACGACAGGTAGTACGAGAAGGAGGAAGAGAGGTCCCAAGGGAAGAGTTTCGTCTCGGTCTTCCGAGGCCTCATCGGAGAGAACCGGTAGGGCTGCCCCAGCTGATCGCTCCATCGTCACCAACTCAAATTTCCAAGGTACATTTTCTTTCTTTGCCTTTTCTCTCACTCTGTCTCTCTCGATCTCTAAAATTTGTTCTTTTGGAATTTGGTTTTTCTGGGTTTGGTGGTTTTTGGTTGAATTTTGGTGGGTTTTTGAGTTTTGACTGTTTCTTGCTGGTGGTGTCTTGTTTGGATGTGAGAGAGAGACAGAGAGAGATCCTTTTGGATGTTTTGGATTCTTTTGATTTCTTGGAGGGTTTTAGGTGGTCAATAATCTCTTCGCATGAAATATACGGCTGTGTTATGGGAAGGAAGGAGACTGTTGAGTTTGATCGAAAACTGGAAATGACAATTCTTGTTTAAATTGTCTCTGTATTTTCTTGGTATCTTCTCCACTGTTTTTTTCTAGGAAAATGTGATAATTCTTATGTTTTTTAGTGGTTTATATATTCTCCGAATTATCTTGATGATCATTGTTTTCTTTCGTCCCTTTTGTCAGCAATCTGTTAACAAGCGTAAGCATTCTCAAAGAACAAAATATATGTTCATCAGCTTTTTTATTCCTTTTTTTTTAATGGCTTTGCCACTTATATCGTTTGCAATGCAATGGCATCTTGGCAGGAAGTATTGAAGAGGTCTGGTTTGATTCAGTTGCCCGATTTGATTCCGACTGCGATGAAGATTACCAAAGTGTTCAGGAAGGTATGATTTTTGAAGTTGTTTTTTCAGTTTCAAGATTGTTTCCATTTGTCCAATTAGTAATAGTCTTCTTTTGTTTATGCCGTTAATAATGTTGACTTGAGCAGATTTGTTCTCTCTTGGTGGCTTGGAAAATCTATCCGTATCAGGAAATTCTGCTCGCAACTCTGTCAGCGAAGTTGCTCCGAATTCAAGTTTTCGAGTCTTGAATTCGGATGACAGCGATTCCCATTCTAAATTAGATGGACCAACGAGTGAAGCAAATCAACCTGTATTCCTAGATGAAATCTCCTCGTCAGTGGATGAAAATACTGGCAAGGAGGATAGAGTATTGGATAACTGTGGGATTCTTCCAAGTACTTGCTTGCCTTGTCTTTCAGCCTCTACGGTTCCCTCGGTTGAGAAGAAAAGATCATTAAGTTCTAGTCCACCAAGTGCTAGAAAAAAGGCAGCTCTGAAACTTTCTTTCAAGTCAAAAGAAGGACATGCCGCCGCTGCTCTTTGTATTGTACTATGGAACTCAATATCTTATGTTTTCCTGTCATTTTGGTAGAAAAACTAGTCATATATTTCTAGAATATTCTGATCATTATTATCATCAAAATTATATATTTGTTTAGCATTGAAGAAGTTTCTTTTCCCTCTTCTAAAGCATATATTTCCAACGCCACATCTACAAGATATAATCATCAATTGCCTACATGAATTTTCTTTTAAAATCGCTTTGAATCCTTCCTCTAGTATTTATATTGACAGAAGAATCGTAAATACTTGAAAATTTCGTTCCTTTAATTATTCTTTCATATTTGTATTTACAGTTTCCTCAAAGATGCTGCTGCAACGACCAATAGCTGGTTCTCAAGTTCCTTTTTGTCCCATAGAAAAGAAAATCCTAGACAGTTGGTCTCAGGTTGAGCCAAGTACTTTTAAAGTTCGAGGTGTCAACTACATCCGGTAAGACTCCGAGGACAGTGTTGAATTAGTTTTATTGTCCATGGCTATTTTGTATATTCATGTATGAGTACTGCACATATTTAACAGATACATATGTTTCTTTTATACATGTTACTATGCTTTCTTTGTTATACATTAAACATTAAACACATAAATCAAAACTGTCTTGCATGTTCAGTCTCTTGTTATCGAAGTTTCCTTCTAACTGTTTGTTTTGTTTTAAAATTTCCTGCAGTGATAAGAAGAAAGAGTTTGCCCCCAACTATGCTGCTTATTATCCGTTTGGTGTAGATGTGTTCTTATGTCCCCAAAAAATCAATCATATTGCTCGATTTGTGAAACTTCCTGTTATTAATTCTCCTGGGAAACTGCCTTCTATCCTTGTTGTAAATGTACAGGTATCAGACTATCTCTCTCTCTCTCTCTCTCCTCCCTCTCTCGCTCTTTCTACACACACACACACATTGTGCATCTGCGTGTGCGTTAAATTTTCACAACTTTTAAGATGACTTGGTCCCTGGTTAGGAACAACAGTTGCTGGAATTGTGGATACAACTCTGCTGGAAATTTGATAATTTAACAAGCTAATCACTAGTTATAGAATTGCAAGGAGTCTGAAACAACTCAAAACATTATTCAAAAGATCCTAAATTAGTAAAGTGAGGTTGGCAATGCAGACCATTCTTCTCTATCTGAAGACACACACACACACACACAGAGCACACATGTGCACTATTTTTTTAAGATGTTCTGATACTCCCTTTTTATTGGTCTCCAGATACCGCTGTATCCCGCCACAATTTTTCAGGGTGAAACAGACGGTGAAGGAATGAGTTTCGTTTTATACTTTAAGCTTTCTGAAAGATACTCTAAGGAACTTCCACCAAATTTTCAAGAAAGGATCAGGGTAAAGATGAAAAACCTTCTTGAACTTTTCATAGTTTTTAGTTTTTCTGTTTTCTATGTTTTTATTAGACTCTTTACCTGTGCTTTTTGTCTAAAAACAGAGGTTGATTGATGATGAAGTTGAGAAGGTCAAAGGTTTTCCTGTAGATTCAATTTTACCCTTTAGGGAAAGGCTGAAGATATTGGGACGCGTTGTTAATGTAGAGGAACTCCATCTAAGTGCAGCCGAACGAAAACTCATGCAGGCTTACAACGAAAAACCGGTTCTTTCGCGTCCTCAGCATGAGTTCTACGCTGTAAGTTTGTGCTAGTTAAATTGGCTAAGATCAATTTCCTGTCCTTCATTTTACACTTGAAATCCTGTTTAATGACAGGAATTGTTTTTCCAGAACATTGTTCATTTGTATTTTTGATTTCCTTTAGGGCGAAAACTACTTTGAGATTGATTTGGACATGCACAGATTTAGTTACATCTCAAGGAAAGGATTTGAAGCTTTCTTGGACAGACTAAAGCTTTGCATTTTGGATGTTGGCCTCACCATTCAGGCAAGTGTACTTTGACAGAAGTTAAATTAAATTTCTCAACACTACCATCCCTTTTCTGTTTTTGTTTTTTTTTTTTTTGACCGAAAAAAATTATTGTTCATTTGCTGATATTTGTTAATTTGTGTTGCAAAAATATGTTGACAGGGAAACAAAGCTGAAGAGTTGCCAGAGCAGATATTATGTTGTGTACGGTTAAATGGAATTGACTACATTAATTATCAGCAACTGGGGTTGAATCAAGAGCCCCTCTGATATCTATTTTAAAGTGCTGCACCACAAATTTGAGGCTTAAAATCAACAATTAATTATAAAAAAAAAAAGCTTTTTTTAAGAGTAATCTTTGCCACCCTTGTTGGTACTAGGCAATTGAAAAACATCTCTCTCTCTAGCTTCCCCCCCACCCTCTATTATATTGAGGAGACGTATCACACGGGTGTCCTTGCACGCCAATATTAAAATCTAACAATCATATCATATTTAAGCCAGCAACAATAATAGGTTGATAAATTTCACTCCGAATAGCATTTTTCAAAAATTAAGGGTTAAATTCATGAATTTAATTTTTGCGTCAAAGTACCCTCTTTAAAAAAAAAAAATTGCGGTTAAGCGTTATAATATAGCCAATTAATGTACCAAGTTAATCGAGTTTATTCTTATTTTTATTTTGTTTTCCCTGAAAATGACAATCGAGTTCATTTAAAAGCATGTACGTTCGAGAGATACATACAATATATTATTGTTGTTAAGAACAAAATATATAGGTTTTTTTTTTTTTCTTTTTAAAAGGAAAAATTGGCAGGCTTCTTAGACTGCTTCTTATCCTTTCTTTGTTTTGTTGTCTCCATAATTGATGTACTACCTAAATGTAATGATGGAGAGGCTTGTCCTATTAAATTAAGAACAAAAGGTCTTTTAGTACATTTCTTAAAAAAAAAAAAGAAAAAAAAAAGAAAAAAAAAACACATTTTCAGATACATTCCTTGAGAAACACGATTATTCTGTTAAATAGATGCCTTTAAAATGTTTTGAGATAAGAATTATTGTTAATATGGAGCGAGATTGAGAGTCCTCCCACAAAATCCTTCCCTTGAGTATGGATGTTGAGACTTGAGAGTTCAAAATCCTTGGCTTGTCTCTCACTTTGGGCATCTCTTTCTTCTTTTTTAGATAATTTTTGTAGCGGTGTTGTGTTCGTTTATATGGTTTTTATCATTTTTAATACCTTGTTTTTGAATTAAATATCACATTAGTATTGTACGGTTTGAAAAATATCAAAATAATATCATGTAGTTTTTGAAAATATCATTTTAGTGTATTGAGTCAGTATTTTGTGACATGAACTTACTTCTTTATTAATGAATTTTAAATTATTTTGTTAAAATTATAAAAGAAAATAATACAAACAATACAAAAATAAATAAATAAATCTACATATATGTTTTTTCTATGAATAGTTTCATTTAATCTTTTATTTAATTTTCAATTATAATTTTATAAAATTTATTTAAGATTCATTAATAAAAATATAAAAAAATATATTTTTTAAAACACATAATACCAAAATAATAATAACGTTACTTTCAGAAAAATAATTAAAAAAAAAAAGGCAAAAAGGCTTGTTTGCATTTGCGCAACACATTGCTTTTGAAACAAATGGAAGCAATTAACGGACTTCGAGAAAAACATGCATCGTACAGAAATGGAAAATAAACAATCCAATGAGAGAGCGCGCGACGGCAACCTGACCACGTAAAAAAGTACGGCAGGGTCAGGAAAAAAAAACAAATAAAAAAAAAAGACAAAAAGTTGAAGAGCAACAAAACCACGAGAAGAAACAAACGACAATAAGCGACGATAGCCTTAGAAACGACAATAACAAGAAAGATAATAGCCTGACATACGACTGCAATCTGAAAAACGACATAGCATGTTAAGGAGATTGTTATGCACAAGCATGTTGGGCTACGATTTGGGCAATCGTTTAATGAAGGCCCAAAGTGTGAAGTCTAAATTACAGTCGAAGCGCATCAAGTTCGGTAGGAGTGTTTGATTCGAGACAAATTGACACAAAATACCATTTTGCTTAGCATTCGGTTGAGTTGAGGCTGCAAGTGTCGGTTCGATGGAATCGATGTATATAACCTGATAGTTACAAAAGGAAACGTGCCAAGCCACGAATTGAAGACGTAGAAGAAGCACAATTCTTATCACCAATTGAAGATCGATATGTATACCACTCCTACATGCATTATCATCCCCACTTTTCCTGTCAGTTAGAAGCCACGATCTCTCTCATCTTCTATATAAAGGGGTGGCAACTTCATAAGAGGGGTAGAGAGAGAATCCTACAGAAACTCTACTAAAATAATCATAGATATTTTATGTCCATTCTCAAACGACTCGTAATCTGTACAAATTTTATCAATCATAGTGAAGAATAATAGACGTAGCTCTCATTATATGGTGAACTACTACAAATGTTTGTATGTGGTATCATTATCTAAACCACTTCTTACAGATTATCTAAACATTTTTTTATAGTAGTTTGTGGACTTATGAAGCCAAAAGTAACTTCTAGAAAGCCCTTCCAACGAGGTCTAAATATCACTATAATCAACAACACTACCAACTCTTAAAAAAAAAAGGTTTTTTTTTTTGCACTAGGTCCCCTGGATTTTACGTGTTTGGCAAATTGATCCCTAAATTAAAATTTTTTACAACCGACTCCTCAAACTTTAAAATTCATTGCATAGTTGGTCCAACTGAAACTGGTTAAAAAATTGACAGACTTTTGTGTGACTTGCATGTGAGCTTTGTGTGTTATGTCTATTTGAAAAAGTATAATTAATTAATAATAAAGAAGCAAACAACTACAGATTTTTAACAAAAAAAATGAATAATTATATAAAAAACAAAATAAAGAAAAACCAAACCCAGCACTGGAAAAGAAAAACTGAAGCACCACCAAATGGGAAGTTGGGTTGTCGTCTCTAGAAGGGAGAGTTGGAATGAATGTTGTCGCGACGCCGTGGTGAACATCGACGAGACGAGGTTGGGTTGTTGTCGTCGGAAGGGGAGCTCACCAGACCTGTTGGAGATCTTTATGACGGCGTCGTGAGGATTGGGTTGTAATGATTACGCCATGGAGAGAGGCTACTATTACAGGCGAAATCTGATGTATGATCGCCTAGGGGAACGCTGCAACGTCAAATCTGGTGCTGGCGAGGAGCGTTGCGATGTCAAATTCGGTGCCGGAGAGGAGCATTGCAATGTCGGATCCGGTGTTAGAGTCAACTGGCCGTGATAGTGAGTGGAGGTTGCAGACGTGTGAAAGAGATGAAGGGAGGTTTTTTTCATTGATTATTTTCTTCATGTTGTATTAACTCTCACTTGGATTAAATGGAATTTAATTTTTAACACGGTAAATTCTGTAACATGGTAAAATATTGACGGTGGTAAAAATTAACGTGCAAGTCATGTGATAAAAATCCGTCAATTTTTTAACAGCGTTTTAATTAGATCTATTATGTAACGAATTTTAAAGTTTAATAAGTCAATGGTAAAAATTATTAATTGAGGATCAATTTATTAAACACGTAAAATTCATGTTCAAGGAGGTTTAGTAAAAAATAAAAAGTAAAACAATAAAAGAAAAAGAAAAAACAACGACAACTAAAACGACGATGATGACAAACAACAACAGTTGCGACTAACTTCAAGACTTTAAAACGGCTCAAGCAATGCAAAAGGAATATAATCAACTTGAAAAAAAAACAATTCACGGAGCTCTGATACAAAAAAAACCAAAAAAAAAAAAAAAAAAGAAAAAAAGAAAAAAGAAAAAACAACGACAACTGAAATGACGACGATGACAAACAACAGCAGCTGCGACTAACTTCAAAGACTTTAAGGGGGTGTTTGGCAATGATGGTTTCTACCACAAACTCAGTTATAAACAGTAAAAAGTTTTCACATGCTACAGAAACAATAAAAAAATTGCTACAGTATAAAGCTTTCATATGCTACAGTAAAAGTGGTTCCTACCACCCTTCCAAACACCCGCTAAAACAGCTCAAGCAATGCAAAAGGAATATAATCAACTTGAGAAAACAACATTGTAGAAAATGAAAACTACTAAAGGAATGTGATAGGAACTTAAAAAATGTACGATAAAAATTAAAAAGAAAACAATAAATAAACGACACAATCTGATTAAACCCAACAACACCTGCTCTTGCGGTGATCACTTGTTGTTAGTGTTCGTTGTGTCGACGTCGTTTTGCTCTCATCCCCAAACGTTTAGTAATTACAAAAGTTTTTTTCCCAGATAATCCTTCATTTTTTTTTTTTTGTTTTCTTTGAAAATTTGATACTTATCTTACGTTTGGTTCATATTCAGTGAAAGGAAATAAAATAATTGGTAAAAATGAGAAATTGCAATAAACCAAAAAAAAAAGGAAAAGATTTTTTTTCACTTTTGAATGGTCTGTGCCGAATTACGAGTGATGCCTCCCAAAGTCGAGACCTTGAGTCCCACATTTGGCCGCAGACAAAACACTTTTGTTCTTTTAAAGGAAAAAAATAAATAAAAGAAAGAACGCTCTCATAAGGAGTCACTAGAGCGTTATAGACAGCACTATTTTTCTTAAAAAGAAAGAATGAAATCAGAAGAGGATAAACATCTTAATAAAAATAGAGAGGAAAAATATAATTGAAACAGTTTGAAAATGACAATCTAGCTCAAGGCCTCCAAAAAAAAGCTGGGTAAACAATCATAAAGGGTTCGTTTAAGAAATTAATTAGAACTTGAAGTTGAAATTTAAACACCGTAGCACGTAAGAGCCATATATTGTAACAAACTACTATTGTATATGAGAACTTTATACTGTAGCAAATTGAATTTGTTTTTCAATGTGCTTCCCAAACGAAGCTAAAAATGTTTAACGACAGCAAATATCTAAAAACTAATTGTGCAACGACAATACTCTTTGAAAACGACGGTACCCATTAAAAACGAGATAACAACCGGGAAAAACAATGGCGTTAAAACAATAAGAAATTCGTGAATAACCTTACAACGCCAGCACAAATTGAAAACGACAAGAATTTATTTTTTTCAAAGATGACTTGACCCTAAGCTCAAAAAACGACATCAAATAGGGAACAATGGGAATTTGAAAAACGACATAAATTCACACAACAACAATCTGTAAAAAGGACATCCATCAACGGCATCTAGTGAAAAGACGACATCCATTTGATAATGAGAACACCTAGAAAGCTACACCAACAGTGAAAAGTGAATATGTAAAAGTAACATCACAAGCTTAGAGAAGGACCATAGAACGACATAATCATGCAATTAGGTAGCAAAACCATGATCGCTATCCAAGAACCAGCCCTGCTTTGCAACAGCTTGGTTTTGGTTTCGTCATGTTCATGTCGTTTTACTCTCATTCCCAGTCGTTTGCCGAGTCCACCATTACATCAACTTTATTTCAGTACTAGGCACATTATAAATATAAAATACATCATAACATAGAGATTTTAAAAAATTGAAAGCAGAATTATAGTCGTTTCTGTCCGCTATATAACAACCTAACTACATGATATGCCTCGTCCAAATGTTGGCTACAATATCAAATTATTATTATTATTATATGGCTCAAGGTTGCAATATTAAACTTAAAAGGACCTCTCAATACAAATCTCAGACAAACAAACGAACTTTTCATTCATTATCTTTTTAATTTTTCAAAACAAGAGGTGGGTCATAAATCTGACATATATTTTTTGTCCACTTTTTAATTTTTAAAAACAAGAGGTGGGCCGTAAATCCAACATATATTTTTAGTCCACGCATATGAAGTTGTCACAATAAATGTCATGTATGCGAGATTTCTCAAGTAAAACACACACACACACACACACATATATATTGAAATCAATTACATTTACATACATGGTTTTAGAGGCTTTCAACATAACCCTTTGTTACCCTTGTAAGAGCTAGCGGGAAAGTCACTCAAAGGTTTACCCTTCGGGATTTCACCAACCAAAAGACTGTCAGACAAGTCCAACTCAGGAATTTCCTCAGTAAACCTGTTCTTCTGCAGCTTCAGAGTCTTTAAGGAGCCACTAAGACTTGCTATTGCATCAGGCAACCCAAAACTCAAATTGTTTGAGCTCAAATCTAAAATCTGCAATGACTTGAATCTCCCCATGGACATTGGCAATCTTCCTTGCAACAAGTTGTTCGACAAGTTGAGAAACCGAATACCAGAATCTTCTTCCGAGTCGTCCATTTCCTTAATTCCACCTGAAAAGCTGCTGTCAGAGAGATCAACGTATGTCAAATGTGACCCCCATCTCAAGAACTCTCCTTATTGATCCGCTTAGATTGTTTGAGTGAAGATCAAGCACACCCAGATACTGCAAATTCGGCATCGAATCTGGGATCTCCGAGTGGAGCAAATTCCTCGACAGGTTCAGGGAGTAGAGCATAGAGAGTTTTCCCAGCCAGGTTGGTATTGAGCCAGTGAGATTGTTGGATGACAAGACCAGTTCCTGAATGTCACTTGGAGTGTTTTGCAAAAAGACCGGGATTTCGCCTTCGATACGGCAACCCTCCAAGTAAAGCCTAGAAAGAGAGGGCAATTCTGCCATCCATTTTGGGATTGTCAAAAGGTTTAGAGAATTGAAAGACAAGTCAAGTGTTTGAATGTTTTGGAGGGAAGACATCTGAATAGGAAGTGGTCCTTCGATGAAATTATAAGAGTCACAAAATGAGCTGAGAAAGCAGACCAATTGATCCAGGAATTTGCCCTGTGAATTGATTCCCATGAAGATAAAGCTCTGATAAAGAAGTTAAATTGGCAAAGACAGAAGGGATTTCTCCTTCAAGCTTGTTGTTTGCCAAAGAGAGTCTCTCCATGGAAACAAGACTCCCAAAAGTTGGTGGAATTTTCCCAGTGAGATGATTGTGTTGGAGCCTCAAAAAGCGAAGCAGCGGCAATTGGCCAGGACTTGATGGGAAAGGAATTGGACCCTCAAGGGAGTTTTGGTCCAAGTACATGCAGAAATGGAATTTAAGTCACTTATAGCATTTGGGATATTCCGACTTAAATTATTCTCTGAGAGGTCAAGCTGTTTCAAAGCCTGCAAATCTCCTCTCTGGGATATTACCACTAAAAGAATTGGCATGAAGATCCAATTGTTCTGAGTTGGTCAAATTTGTGACGCCCTCAGGAATTACACCAGAAAAATTGTTTGTGTGCAGGAACAATTTTTTTAAATTCTTTAGCACTCCCAAGCTTGAAGGAGGTGACTCGGAAAGCCGATTTTCATGAAGTGCAAGTTCTTCAAGTTTGGACAACTTACCTATGCTCTCAGGTACTGGACAAGTGAGTGTGTTGCCGTAGAGAATGAGCCTTTGGAGATTTAGTAGGCTTTGACGGATTGATGTTGGGATTGACCCAGAAAGACCAAACTGCCCTCCAATGTCAAGGACTTCCAAGGATGACAAAAGGGTCAGTGAAGGAGATAATGTGCCTTGCAATTGTGTCTGAAGAGGAAAGCCTTCTTGTGGTATGAAGCCGGGGAGATTTATTTCTGTGACTCTGCCAGTTGTGTTGTCACAAGAAATGCCTTCCCATATGCAACAATTTAGATGAACCCACTTCTCTTAACGGCCTGAACTGTCGTACGAAATTCCGGACTTGAAACTGGTCAAGCCTTGGAGGTCATCTGGGTTGCACGCTTCAGTTGTAATGCTAGTAGGAGGACTACTCTTTCCCTTTCCCAGAGCCAGGAGGAGTAAAACCCAAAGGAACTGAAAGGCCATTTTGTTTGAGTACATGGTTGAGAATTGAGAGTTGATATTTTTTTTTTTTGGAGGATTTTAGTACATGGGATTTTTGAGAAAATGACTGGGATTTATATTATCTGAACTTGACAAGGCAAGTACTTATCTGAGTTTGAGCCTGCACTTTGAATTTTGCTGTTCCTTTTTTTTTTTTTTTTGGTTCAGGAAAAAAAAATAGAGAGAGAAGAAAAGGAAAGAGCCATTAGATAGGTCAAACATGTCAAGTTTGTTTTTCTTTATTTTTTTTCCTCTTTTAACCTTTACAGATTGTAGTTGCTGAAAAGCAAATTTGTGTTAAAGCAATGATGGCCCTCAGCGCTTGTTATGGTTAAAAGAGTATAAATTATGATTTACGTGGAATATTTTGCTCAAGGATTTGCAAAAATATCTTTCTCAAACTTGTCCATGCTTCAAAATATCCAAACGACGTATAGCCGTGAATGGTAAACAGTAAAAGCTGTATTGTTTATTTTATTTTTAAAAAGGGAACTGACAGTTCAAAGTGTCAGTTACACAACGACCAGGAAAAATGTTTTTTATCCCCGTTACTCAAATGTTGTGAGTCCAACTTGGTAGGACCCGCGTAGGCCCCAACAGAAGGGCCTATTGTATGAGTGTAGCGGGGTTAAATTCTAGCGGGGACTGCGTAATGAATAAAGGGATGGAGGCCGTCGTGGATGAGTTATTTGAAGACACTTAAAAATTTCTAATTGGGAGGTGGATTAAGAATCGAGTGGTATTCATGACTCGAGTTTTTTTGGTTCTAATAAAGCCTTTTTGAGGGTGATGCAGAGGCAATTGTGACGAATGCGTGTTGGAAAGAAGCCTTAATGGGGAGATAGATTTTGTCATGAGCAATTCAGGGTTACAACTTCGTTATTAACAAAATAATGAGTCCTATTTTAAAAAACACATGCTAGGCTGAGACCTACAGTTTTATAAATCATAGAGTTTTAACCTCATCAAGATAAAAATGAGGTTTTTTTTTTTTTTTTTGTTATGGATCGAATGGCCTTAGTGGTCTGAGAATTTTTAGTTTTTCTTGTTGAACTAGGTGAGGAGGACCTGATGTCTTGAGCTGCCACACGGAGGCATGGAGTCATTAGAAAATAATAAATGAAGACATTTGAGGCTAGCTCAAGTGGTTAGGTGTGTGAGCGATAAGTGTACTGCATGTGTTTGAATGCTTTTCTACCAAATACATTTCTTAACATATGTTATAGGATGCGTCATTATTCTATAAGTAAGACATAAATATAACATTGCATTCATACGTACAATTTTCCACCCAAAGCCTCTTCAGTCTCTTCTCATGCGATTAGAGTCCAGACCAAAGGAACCTAGAAATGCATTCCATATTAATTGTGCCAGCAAATACTTCCATAATCCATATTTTATTTTTGGAATTATATACTTTTCAATTTCCAAGTTTAAAAAGAATGAGAAAAAAGAATCTTCAAATGTAGGGATGTTAGATGTTAGCAATGCCTTAGTTGTGCTATTTCGAAACTCATTTAGGCATGTAAATATTGTCAAATCTTATTAGATATGCACTACCACAAGAAAAAAGATTTCTATGTTTCCTCTTTTGAAATTCAATATTTTCCAATTTCCATATTTACTAAGAAAAAAATCTTCTAGGGTGTTTGACAAGTATGGTTAGAACCATAGTTGTAGCTCAAAACACTATAGCATATAAGAGTTTTACGCAACTTTTTGCTCTTTGCTATAGTATGTAAGAGTTTTTTACTATTTGGTAACCAAAATCATAGTTTTAACAATGATTGCCAAACACCCTATTTAATTTTCGGCATATTAGTCATGGTGATACCTTCCTTCTAAGAACAATTTAGGCATGTTAACAATGTCAAATCTTTTAGACACGTACTTACCAAAAAATAATTCTTCTTTTTTAAGCAAATGACTTCTTGTTTGATTGAACTTTGTGATATAGCTTGCTTATTACATAAGAAAAATGAACGAGTTTTATTTTTCTCACTATAGTTCAAATAAGTGATTCTAACCATTGTAGTTACAGGCTTAACCTAAATTCACATCCCAACTTCCAATAAGGAAGCACAGATTTCAATAATACACACAAGCAAAGTCTCACGAGTGTAACTTTTCTATGAGAAAAACCTGATAACACAATATTGAGTATGAGTTTATAGTTCAGTCCATAGTCCATATCTTTAAAGTTCAGACAGTTATTGAAAAGATACCCAAAAAAATTACTATTGATTGTGCTTTGTTTTAAACAGTTAAATCTTCATAAGGTTTGTTATTTTACAAATAAATATTTTTTTTACCGAATGTTCAGAAGGATATATAGTATGGTATATGACATATAGAAAGCTCTCAATCACCAATTTACACATTAAACTTCAGATAACTCTATATGAGTGACATTTGGGACTTGAAAAAACTATTTAACGACAAGTTTCCAAGAACATGAGACAAGATCTAATTTCTGCACTCAAATTGTAAGATCATTTTCCAACTGTTTTGCAGATTATCAAACTTGTCGTTAGATTAGGAAAATCCAAGCCATACACAGTAGGACACAGTAAATTGTCCTTCAGCTTTCTATATTTAATGCCTCCAACTCAGCCCGTGACGCATGACAAGTTCATGAAATTAAGCATCTCCTAGATCTTAATTAAAAAAACGACAACAGTCTCAGAATCTCTTCCACGTTTAACCTTTCAATGCAAGTTTGACCACTTCCATGTTCTTAAAATCAGTAAAAGAAAAAAAAAAAAGAAAAAGAAAAAAATTTCTCATTTTCTGACATTTAGGGCTTTCTAAGTTTGTGAATTAGTGGACTCAAAGAAATTGTTTATATGCTTTGGAATTTTTGGAAGGATCTTAGCCAGGCTTGGTACGTTTAGCACATGGTTTTTGGGGACGTTCACCTATAAAACAAATTTCACCAGTGTGCTTGTACAGAGAGGGTGAGAATTATAGGCCGTTTGGATCTACAGTTTCAATTACAAATTTTAAGTTCAACTAACTTTTACGACAACGTTTTCTTATACAAAATTGAAATTGATAGTGTTTTCACTTTCAACTCATTATCTGAACGGCCTATGAATTAAAACAATGATATGAAAATCACATTACATCAAGTTTGAGATAGCATTTTCAGCTGACCTATGCAAAAGTAAGCTGGCATTGATTAACTATATAGCTAATCTTTGGGGCCCTTATGTATTTGGTTTTAGTCCAAGTTAGTTACTCCCATGAGAGTATATTGATGACGTAGAGGGGCTGGTAACATCTCTTTCTACCTCTCCAAAATTGGCTTTACCAGTAAGATTCTTTATTGCTATTTGGGCCACTTCTGCAAACCAATCACCCTCTGGCAAATTCCTGCCCAAAGAAAAAAGCAAAAGTTAAGGTAACCAAGGTCCTGGCAGCAAATTCAACTTTTCCTGAAGAAATGTAGTAGAAACGCTGAACTTTACTGTCGTCAAATTCTTTGTACCATGGTAATGTCATTTTAAAAATTTGGCCAACATTATAGCAAAGTTGAAAAATCAGGTTGTTACTAAATTGTATGATATTTTATTTCTACAATTACATGACCTAGCCTTTAAAAGAAGATTTCATTTTTCTTGCAGTTGTTTTATATGTTGCATTTGTAAGCATACAATTTCTATTCATAGAATAGAAACACATGCAAATTTCTTAATTTATCCACAGACAGACAATTTTATAAAAAAAAAATACTTGAAGCACCAATATTATCTAACACCACAATTAATAGAACGTAGGGTCATCTACAACGTCCATGATGTGGGACCAACTTCTATTAGTGTGTGGTGTTAGATAACACTGGTTCCCTTAATATTGTTCTATTTTTAAGGTAGCAAGTAGTTGTACTTGTAAGGGTCAATTCCAGTAGCCTCAACTGCCTCAACAGCTCTATCAATAATGTCTCTTATAACTTGATGTAGGCTCCTAGAAAGGTAACGGCCTTGGGAGGAAAAAAGCAGCACAAACTCCATATCCAAATAGAACTTCAAAAAAGAATCAAATAGATGTGTCAAATTAGAAATAGCAATTTGACTACTATTTCATATAGTAATGAAATATATACCTGTTGAAGGCCAAGAGGACCTAAAGGCTGCGGTCCCGCCTCAATTTCTTCCCAGAAGTTTTGATCATTAGACAGCCAAAGGATCACAGTCTCTAAGAGCCTTATTAATAGAACAGTTGCAAATCTTTCCCTCCCCACAAACATATCCGTCGCAATGCTTGCAATCCGCGTTAATTTAACGAAAAGTGCCTGAGAAAATTAAAGATGTTACATTACATTCCACGCAAACTATATATCTTCAAGATTAACTAAAAACTACCTGAAAAATTGGAGAAGGAAGCCACTCTGGCTCATCTGTTATATTGGTATACATTTGTGCAGTGAGATAAGTATCCCCGTCTTCTGTGAAGATAAGATCAAGGGCGTGTTGCCGGCAGAAGCTGTCCCGGAGGCGGTCAACAGAGCGCTGAAGCCGTCTCTTCCATTCCCTTTGCTCCGGTATACGGCTTTGCCTCTCTGCAGGAGATCTTTTGGGAGTCTCCAAAGTTCTGTTGTTAGTCTGCTGCAAGGGCAGAAGTTTGAGAGCGGCACGAGGGAGTGTCTCATCGGCCAACAATGATGCATTAGCCAGTAAAGCTATCTGTTGGGCTTCAGTTTCTGCTATCCTCACAATTTTGTTCCCCAACCCCTCATTCTCCATTGAACCGGGCAATGCATTCATCAGCAAGTTGACGTATGAGTTAAACACTTGTAGAACACCTTCTAAGGTTAGACTTTCCAGTTGCAGGCTCTCAAGAGGCCCCACATCCTCAAGAAAGTCCTAAATATCAAGACATGATATAAAGTTCAAAGTAGACACGCAATCAGGCCTTCTAGACTTTGGGCCAAAACTCAATTTTGAAATAGTTTAATGGTGGTGGCAAAGTTGAAAAATTATTCAATGTGGGCATTAAATTTTTTATTAAATAGAGACATAATAGCTATGTATTTTTAATTGTTTAATGATGACACGACACAGAGTTATAATATTTTATGAAAGCATAACTTACTTTTTAAAGTGAATTTTTAAAATTTAAATAGAGATGAGTGTCAGCAATACACGACTTTACCACCGAGCCAATGATACAATATAGTATAATGCCTTAATTTAGTGTTTTAGAAGTCTTGTATTGTGTCACTTTTTAATGATAAAGGACCAAAAGAAAAATTAAGAAACCCAAAAAACTTGAATTGCACCTGAACCATTGAATTAAATTTGTGAGCACTGCTTGAAAGCTTTGGCTGAGAAGCATTCAAACTTCCAAGAGAAGTAGTGGAAGTGAAACCAAGAGGGCGAATACTACTACCTACAGGGTAAACAAGCGACCAATCATCTGCAGCAGCCAGTGCAGCACTACTCTGCTCAATCCTTTTTAAGTTGGCGCTCAACGCCTGCTCAATCAATGGCCTAAAGATCCTCAACAACACGGAACAAAGCGACAACCCCCGAGCCTCCAACAAGCAGCAATGGCCTAAACATATATGGACACACTCAGCAGCCACTCTTAGACCACCTGAGGCCGCTGAGGAGACCAAGACATACCTCTTGAGGTGAAGAGCAAGAGCTTCAGTCTGTTTCACGGCCCAAGTCACAAGCTCAGATGCATACGCAGGCTCTTCCCCGAAAGCGCCAAGAGAATCACTTGTTGCTTGTGCAATGGTGGAGAAGACAAGCTTCGAAAGCGCAGTGGTATATGCTCCTCCACACAAATTGTTCGGAGTGCGAAGGCTCCGCATGTTGGTCTCCACCTTCTGCTGGTGAGATTTGAGCAGCAATGTGTGTGCTCGAGCCCCATTCCCGAGCTTTTTAAGGGCTAAAACCACCGAACGGAGCTCAACACCACGAGTAGAAGATTGCGACATCATTTCAGCAAGTTGGTCTGCCAATTTCTGCCTCTGCTCAGTGATGGCAGCTTGTAATGATGCTACTGCAGATGGGTTTAAGGCATGCCTCCGATCGGCTTCCTCCACTATCCTCACGCCTTCGTCCAATGCAGTTAAAGCTTCTTCCACTCTTTTCTCCGCCAAGAGGACTTCAAGGGTGTCAAGAAACTCTAACAACCAATTCTCAGTGTTGGAGATTTCTTTGTTGTCTTCAAAATATGAGTCCTCTGAAGATGAATCTTCTTCGTCATTTGTTAGTAAATCGAGACGAACTCCTTCAGCCAAACTATGAACGAAAGTTGCCTGACTTGATAGCAGATTTCTCATGGAAAGAAGCTGTCCTTCGAGCTCAGAAATATTCCTTGATGTTCTGCAAAATGAAAAACACGGAAACTGTAGGTCTGTTTGGTAGTGTTTTTAAAATAGGTGAAAATGATTTTGTTTTGAAAAATAAAAATTTTTAGAGAATTGTAGTGAGAGCGTTTTTTAAATTTGTCTAAAAAAACGTGAAAAATATTTCCAAAAACTCAGAACAATACCAAACGGGGATTGTTTATTATTTGAAACTCAATTTACATAATTTATGAGAATTTGAGCTCACCGAATGAAGGCAGAATAATTAGCATAAACACTTTTACGCATTTCCTCAGCAGATGCCTTCTTCAGCTCAATGAGGTGTGAGCATAGGTGCTTTATCTCCTGTGGTCATTCAACCCATAGACTTAACTGTTAATCTTTTCTTTTCCAGGAAATTTCCATTAAAATTGCACTAAAAAAATGTGAATTCTGATAATAAAAAGCAATGAAAAAACAATGCAGAGTTATCACCAAGACACAATTTTCAATAGTCAAATATTCATCTAAATTTCAGGGGCGGAGGAAGATGTATCACATTAAAATTCACCTTTTATCCTTAATTTTCATATAAAATTTCAATTATGCCCCCATCTCATAAGAAAAAATTATAATTACAACCCCAACAATTAGTTGAAAAATTAATGATGCTCCTATTCTACAAAAAATTCCCTGACTTTTTTCTTTTTTTCAGTGCCTCCATTTAAAATATTCTCCGACTCCACCACTATTAATTTTCATGTTTTTTCTTAATCTAAAATGATTTTGATATGATTTGGGCCTTGAAAAGTGTCATGCGCCTGTAGAGTATTGAGAATTCTTAAAAAAGAAGAGAAAAGCAGGGAAAGAACGTGAAATTAGAGATTAAAGAGAGACCTTCTCGTTCATGTTTCGACATTTGGAGGTAACATAGGCTTCAGGATCGAACTGAGAAGCCTTGAAAGCCTTAAGCGTATCGCTGAGAGTTAAAGTGGTGTCAATCTCTGAGGAGTCTCCCAAAGACGAGAATGATCCTCTTGATAGAGATGACATTGTTGACGAGTCCATTTTTTTTCCCTTTCAATTAATTCCAAAATTTGACGATAAGCTTCAAATCTGAATATAAAAGAAAGAAAATTGTAGAAGGGAAATGCTGCTCATAAAACAAGCAAATCTATCAATCTGGCTTTTATTTTCGCCATGAGAATGAGGCGGACGTAGGCAAAATCAGGGTGTTTTTGCAACCATTAGAATTAAACACGTATGTATGACTCGGTTTTACCCTTATAACTAGGCTTAGATAGCGAAGCAAATTCACTCTTTTGTTTTCCGTCTTAATTTCTTCCAATTTCTGTCGTTTTATTTCCTTTTTTTTTCATTTCCTTTTTTTATATATAAAAAAATACAAGATTTTCAATCCAAGTGAAGTGATCCAAAATTTGAGAGATATAAAAGAAAAAAAAAAGTTTTTGAGGCATTTGCCCCTAAACTTTTTACTTTTTTGCAACGTGGTTCTTATTATTTATTTATTTTTTTTTTGTGTGTGGCAATTGTGTCCATAAACATAGCTAAGTATGATAACTAAATCTCTAATCACAAATTACATCATAATTGGAATAGAAAACAATTGCATGAGACAGATATGACTTTTAAGATTGATTTTATTATATTTTAGTTTAATAATGTTTTAAATTGTATCTAATAGAGGTTAGGAAGCGTAGTTTTGGGTTTTTAAGAGGTTTGATTGTTTCAAGGAATATTTGAGTATGATTGTAAAAAACACAAAATGTGTTTTGGGTATTTTCTACAAAAGTAATATTCAGATAAAAACATAAGGGATATTTTGGGTATTTTTCTGGTAGAAAATGAATAATACCACATGTGATATGCTCATACATTGGCAGATAGAAGAAATCAGGCAGTTTACTTTTTGTAAGCTAATGAGTAAATTTTCTCTTTTTTGCTAATAGGAGAGGCTTTAAATATGTTATGTGAAAACTATAGCAGACACAGTCTCTTAGGCTTTTTTCTTTTCAGTAAAGTTTTTGAGTTGTGGAATTACCGTGAGTGTTGTAGTAATACTCGCATACCGTAAGTGTTTTGGAGTCCCACACCCAAAATATCGTTATATTTTCCGTTGCTATCTTTGATCTGGTGCTCGTTGAGATTCCATCCGAAACTACCGTGGATGTTTTCAACAAATTTTTATTTTTTCATGGTCAAATACATTTTCATGACTTATATCTATATCCCCTTAAACGAATAATTCTCAAAATTCTCAATATATCTGTCAATGTGAATTTAATACTCGACTACCAAAGAGTCCCTTTCTTTTTTTCTTCAGAAGTACTACCGTTCATTTAAACTTTGTTATGTGATTGATCATTGATATGAAAAACTTGTTATTTGTTTTAATTTTTAAATGCAAAACTAATATCCACACAATACCGTTTCTTTTGTTTTTTTCCCTTTTTTTATGAAAAAGAACAACTTTTGCTGCCCATTTTTAACCCCACCAAATTTTCTTCTTTTCACACAGACCCCCCAAACAAAATCACAAAAAAAAAAAAAAAAAAAAAACACCAAAAACAAAAAATATTAGCATCCCATAACTTTATTAGCTTGGGTAAAATTTTTCTTCTTCTGATCAACCTGCACAGTCCCATCATTCCCAGCAAGAGCCCTGTACTTGTCCTTCCTTGTGAAACTCGTGCACTCATAAGAAAGCGTTGATGCAATAACTCTCTGAATATAATTCGCCACTTCATGGCTAGACTTCCCTGAGCTACAAGTGAGCCCAACAGGCAGCTTGTTAAGGAACGTAACTTCGTAAGCCGGGCTCGGGTTCATGAAGAAGTAGAACGGGTCCATCCCTTTCCAGCCCCTCGCCGTTGTCCCGTGGAACATGCTCATCTTGTTCACCATCGCCACCGGGACCAGCTGGTCGGTCAGCTCGGCGAATAGCGCCGAGAATCTTAGGAGAAACGGCTCGCGACATGTCGTCCCCTCGGGGCAGATGGCCAGGTCTCCCACCTGGAGGAGCTTCTTGATCATGGAGGCGTCGGAGGCCCGGTCGCGGCTGAGGCGGACGGTCTTGATCGGGGAGATGATCTCCGAGAGGCGGGAAACAGAGTAGGTGACGGCCGGGATCGGCCTGCCGAGGGCGGTGGAGAGGAAGATGGGGTCGAGGAGGGTGCGGTGGGAGCAGATGAAGAGGACCCCGGAGGAGGAGGAGGAGGAGGAGGAGGAGGATTCGCCGGTGGCAGGTTTTTTGACCGGCGGCGGAGGGGTGCCCTTGATGGAGACGCGGACGCCGAGGGAGCGGAAGGCGTAGTAGACGAGGGGCATGGGGAGGAGGGCGCCGGCGGCGATGCGGAGGCAGGCGAGGAGGAAGCCGATAGGGAGCCAGAGGATGATAAGGAGTGACATGAACGGAGTTGGCTTGCAGACGAGGCGGCCGTCGTGGAAGATGACCGGCTTCAGGAGCTTTTCGCTCGGTACTGCTTTCACCTCTGGTTTGGCTGGCACCATGTATCCCTCCTGCAAGTTTCAGTTGTAGAACCGTTGAAATCAGATTTAATAGGATCTTTGAGAAAAAAAGACAAAAATACCACGGTTTTTTACAATTAAATTTTCACCAAATATCATTAAATTATGATTCATAATTATAAAATAATCCAACTATTTCCCTTCATAGAGTACAAAACCAGAACATTGGTGTCCAATTTTTGTTCCATTTTTTATGATTACAATCCTAACATTTCATCACATATACGTTGCGCTTTTTTAGTACTTCTAATTCTCTTTAGTATTTGTCATGTTCAAATCTTCTTTAAGGCAGTTTGCCTCAAAAGTTTAGTACTGGCAACTATATTACTATTTTCTAGCCAAGAAAAAAAAAAACAAGTATTCAGTATTTTTCATATTAAAATCTCGAAGTAACTAATTTGTATTAAAAATTTTGAACTATAAAAGGTTTGAGTTTTGATAGAACACTTTTAAGTTATTTAAGAACAGCAATATTGAACTAATGTTGTTAATGTCGTTGGATTTTGCCAGCTACGTATACCTTGCACAGTGTCATGTAAGGAGCATCAGTGACCCTATCACCAAGCCCAATATCCGGCTTGGCCTCTCCAAAAGCCTTCTTAAGCGCATCAGCCTTTTTCTTCCCCACAAGTATCCCCGGCTTCCGAGCAAACCCGGTCGCCCGGCCCTTGTACGTCTGAATCTCGGTCCCCAAAACCACATCAGCCCCAACAAAATCCTTGAGAAAAGGCTCCACCATTATCCTTGGATTCGCCGTGAGGACGCATCGCTTCCCGCACGACGAGAACACCCGCCATGACTCAGGATGCACGTCCGACGAGTAGAATTTAGGCAAGACGGCCCTCGCCACAGACTCGATGTCGGAAATCCTCATCCCCACAAATGTCACAAAGATAAGGACTTGGATTCCCGCGGATTCGGAGATGAAGTAGTAGAGAAACCCGGCCAACGGCGAGGCCAAGAGCAATAGGAGGAGGCGGAGAACGCCGCCGTTTTCGAATGCGATGAGAGCAAAGTAAGCGAAAGAGCTTCTCCCTCTAAGCAAAGTCCCGTCAAAGTCAGTCACCACGGCGTGGTTTTCTCGACCGGTCGATGAACATTTGTCCACGGTTGGAAATGCACTTAAAGCAACCATTTTTTTTAATTATCAAATATGCTATAAAGAACAATAATCTTTAAAACTATTACTTGTTTTAGTTATTTTGAAGAAGTGGTTATGTATATATAGAGATTGATGGTGACAAAATGATAATTGGTGGAAAATTAAACCAAGGTTAGGTTCTTAAAAGAGACAACATGTAGGCTTATGAGAACCATGAATTGTAACGCCGAGATTTCCAAAAGGGACATTTGACGTAAAGTGCATTTTTAAGGCATATTCAAGCATGATTTTCCTTGTTTTGATAGAAGTTATGGGGCTTGATTCAACCTTTTGGTGTCTTTGCATGCATCGACGTGATCGCCCGGTCTTGTCTTTCTATGGTCTGATTTGTTTTCTTTTTAACTAACCTATGGGAGTTTCAGTCTCACAAGAAATAAAAGTTACAACATTTTTTCTACTTTTTTGTTGTGAGAAATTAACAACTACAATATTTGGTTTAATGTTGTTAATTCCTGTCATGTTATGCACTAAACATGCATAGCAGCCATGTTTGAAATTTGGGGCGGTTCAATTAAAGATTAAAAAAAAAAACAAGAGAGAGAAATATCTGACCGCGACCTTCTTGGCCTCATGTAGGTCGGAGGAGTGGAGAGATTGCGTAGGAGTTTGAAGCCATCATGCCACCGTTACAAAAAGAGAATTTATGGAGACATGAGGCCGTTTGCAAAAATTGACTCTCCTATAAAGTGAAATTAGAAAAAAAAAATTGTATTTTTACATTAAGTTACCTGCTTAAACTGTTAAATTCAAATTGCAACATATACGACAATTTAAACTCATAAAAGCGGAAGCAAAATGGATCGAATATTGCCTCCTGCCATTGTTTTTTTGCTCTGTTTTTTGACCAAAAATTTCACAGTGTATTTTGGTTTTTCTGGACACTCTCAATTCTACGTAGATGGTGTGATTTTCTGTAACGGCCCTAAGTGGGGGTTAACAGTTTTTATTAAATAAAATAAAGATTAGAAAATAAATACAAATTGTCAAACTAATTTGCCCGGGACTTAAATAAAAACTGTTAAATTAAAATAAAGACATAAACAAATAAATAAACCACAGTTTAATGTAGCACCTTAAGTTTTAATAATATACAACTGTCATCATCATCATTTCAACCCTCAACAAATCTTAATACAGTCACAGAAAATAACAATCGATGCTTACATTATCATGAAGATCATTCGTTGCATTCAAAGCAATCTCAACGTAATATAGCTACATAGCTTCTCCAACTATTTTTCTTGTAGCCACCTCACACTTAATGAATCCTGAAAAGATGAATATAACAGGGATGAGCGACAACATGCTCAGTAGGG
>CAMOHE010047339.1:0-72969 GCA_946598075.1 Artocarpus hirsutus
GAAGTGGAATATGCAGCTAGACCAGTCACCATATCATGCAGCTAATTTACAAAAATATCCGGCCATTAGGCGGGTCTTACAGCTAATTTACAAAAATATCCGGCCACCTATATGTGAGCTTCTGATAAGTTAAACGCAATTTTTTTCATGTCATAAAGGACAAATATCAGAGAACATCTAGGTACGTCAGTTGAATGGTAGAATCCAAACTAGTGTGTGTAATCATAAAGGATTAGATTGAATTGAATCTTAATATTGGAGAAAAACTTTAACAGAGTGGATTGAATAAGTTTTTATCCTATCCATGTTTGAATCCCTTTGAAAGAGGATTATGCAATTCTTTCCTAAAACATAAGATTAAATGTAACTTTTGTGGGATTAAAAATAACTTTTATACATCATTGAAAATTTTCATAGACCTATCTGCAAATATACATATATTTTGGAGTCAGATTATAATTTTTCAAAAAAAAGGGTCAAAATGTAATTTTTATTTAATAGAAAAATTATTGTAATTATATATTTGGCCCTCTATTTAACAAAATTACAATTTGACCCAAATTATTGAAATTTTTTTACAAAAAGCCCTACCTAAATAATGCAACACCAAAGAGATTGGATTAGTTAAAATTTTGACCTATTTTTTTTAATCCAATCTAATTCAATCCAATCCAATTTTCTAAGACTATCCTATCCAATGTTATCTTATCCAATACACCAAACAAGCCCTTAGGGGACCTAAAACCATGGACCTCTTTTTTTTTTTTTTTTTTTTTTTTTTTTTTTTGTGGGTTGGCAGAAAGGACACCCATCTTTTTCTTTTTCCTGTATTGAAAGTAGTTAGAACAAAATCAGATAATTTTGACATCATATTGGGTGTTGCAGCTCATGCTTTGATACAATCAGTGGCAAAGGAAATTAGAATATCTTCAGTTGTCAAGACTTTGGGGCGTCACTCACACTATTGGAGGAGCTATCCTGAAGAACTTGAGATGAATACCTACTCGATGAGCTCCCATCAGTCCTCGTCCTTTCCTTACTCTGCAATTGCTTGCCCTTCCTACCTCCAGAAGAAGACAAGTCCTGCAAAACAACAAAACTCATTCAGTCAAGTTACCATCTTCAACAGCCAACCATTCGTCAATAACTCTAAAACAAACCTGTTGTGCAGACGATCCTGGCATCTTGAGTTCTAGATCTGTAGCTACATCGTTGGAATTGTCACATGTTTCTACACTGCTGCCCCTTTGTTGATCTGATGACTTGCTTTTCGAATCTTGTTTGCTCGAAATGTGGGAAGCGGACACATACTGAGACGCTGGCAGTTCCACTGCAGGGTTGGCAGGGGTTGAGTAAGGGACGAATGCAGGACAGGGATTAGCAATAGGACCAGGATTTTGACCTCCAAAGAATGGAAATGGCGGCGATGACGGGTGGAATGGAATTGGACCTGGACGAACGGGTACAGGCATTGGATATGAGTAAGGTGGGCCCATAACAACAGAAGAAGGATCAATGGCAGTCCATGGGAACATAACCCTCACTCCCTGCTGATACTGAGCGTTCAGGTTTTCAATATCGGATTTTAAAGATGCCTTCTCTTCTCTTAGTTCATTTTTCTCCTGCGTCAGCTGTTTGTAGGAAACAATAATTGATGACATTGGCAAATAATAGTCCTCACAACCATAAGCACAATGCATGAGAAAAATTTCACCTCGTGTGATTCCTCGGAAAGTGCTGTGTACTCTGCCTCGAGTCTGTTGACTTCAGTAGTTAATTCCTTCAGCATTTGAATTGAGTCTGTGAGTATGGTTGCCTTGTCATTCTTTGGTCTATCAGGATCTGCATTTCAAATATAATAGAGTGAATGTCCAACTATGAAACACTTGACTGGCGCTAGAAGAGATTGTCAATACAAAGGTAGTACAACCGAAATGACTCCCACTAGATAACCTCCCCTTTCTTTCTCTCTATTTAAGCCTTATGGATGGACAAAAGAGAAGAAGTTGCAGAATGGGGCAATGAAGGCTCATGAAATAGACACCAAGCAACAGCTTCTGAGCCCCCCCTAACTTATCAGGAGAGGGAATCCCCCTCCATAGCCACAGCATAGAGGAGCAGTGCTTTAATCCACACTAAAACCAATCAAAATTTTCTCCATATCGGTATGTAATATGATACTAAAACGAGAACAAGATATAGAGAGAGAAATTGGGAGGGTGCCCCTTTGTTGGCTTTCTGAGAAGACAAGCACTCATATAAGTGGTGGTAATTCCAATGTTCCTTCCAATCTCGTTAGATATTGAGAGCCTCCCCTTCCCCGTTTCTTCCTCATCTTTTGAAAATCATTGTCCTACACTTTCTTTTTCTTCTTCCCCTTTTTGCGGCATAACAGGGAAATTCCTCACCTTTCTACATTAGTTATCAAAAAAAGTGCATGGACTGTATATCCACTAATTGCTATATAGAATGGCTAATGGAATTCATTACAATGCTCTTTCAAAAGTACAAATACGTTGTGCTCTTCTACCATACCTAATGTGTTCCCCAACTCAAGAAAGTGCTCGTTTAGCCGATCCCTCCTCAACTTTTCCCGGTCTGCCTTTTGAACTTTTCTTGCAGCAATGGGATCCCCCTCCACATCCGTCCTTTGTCCATTAGAAAAGACACCCCAAAAGATTATCATAATTCAAATTATACGAATTAAAAGTGAAGATAAACAACAAACTAAAAAGCCACTTTAAGATAATTTCATAGTCGAATTCTCAAAAGCTAATCATGTGATCTCCTCACTTAACAAGCTCCAGACTTCTGTTCAAATAGTTTTCTCACCAAAATTTTGCTATTAAAGCAATTGATTGATACTCTACTCTCAACCTATTTCACAAATTTCATATGCTCTCATAAATTTATAACTATTACAAAATAGCGACTTGAATTTCATTTTTTTTTCCAACAAAAAAAATAAAAAAGATTATTTATACATAAGAATAATTTACTCAATGTTGGACCCACGACATAGAAAAACTACATGACCAATAGAAAATTTTCATTTTTAAGAAGAAAATCGGAGCAATTAAACTCTTTCTTTCTTTAAGTTTTCAAAAATTAGGTACTGCGAAAGTTCGAATCAACAAAAGATCTCATCTTGACGGAAAAAATTCAAACTTTCTGCTCCAATCATGCATAAACAAAAACCAGTCTAACAAACTAACAAAAAAAACTAACAACAATAATAAAAGAAAGAGCCAAAACTATTACAGAAAAAATAGCAAAAAAAAAAAAAAAAACCTGGAATCAGAGTGAGAGCGAGTGGAGATGGGGAGAGAGGAAGAAGGGGCTGAAGCTGGAGAGAAGTCGTCGGTTTTCCATTGTTCCATATCCACTCTCACATTAAGCTCTCTCTCTCTCTTCTCACATTAAGTCCTAGGGCTTTTCACTTTTGCTTTTTGGCTTCACAGAAATTAAGACAGAAACTTCGGCCAAAAGGAGAAAAACGACATGAAACAGTTGTATGAATTTCCTTTTTTTTTTTTTTTGGTTTTTGTTTTTCAGACGAGACAGCCAGACAGCAGGGGCCAGGGAATGTGTCGGGAAAGATGATTCAATGAGTTACTCAACTCGAAATTATTGTGAGATGGTGTAGGTAAAATTGGAAATTCACGAAGTGCTGTGGCACATATCCAGTGTACGGCACTTGAATGGATGTCGTTTTGGAGCAGTCACAGTGTCAAAAACTTTCTTTTTTAGAGAAGCGTTAGCCTTACCCTGCTCTCTGTTACGCTTTTTATATTTACTGCATGATAGGTACATTTTACTGTCTTATTTTTTTTTTGTCCAAATAACAATATACAATGTTAATAGATTTTGTGTGCTAAAAATAATTAGAGAGTGTAAATCAGAGTATTGCTAGCAGTTTTTTTTAGATAATAATACTTATCTTGCAAAACTTTCTTTCTTTTTTAGTTCAAACTTTTTTAAGAAATTAAGTTGGATGATCTTTTTAATGATATGTTTTAAATAAATGACTATAATTTTTAAAATTAGTGAAATAATCGTTTACTAGTAATAAACTGTAATAAATTCGTCTAGTTTATTAATGATAAACTTGAGTTTATCGAGTTTAACAGTTAAACTCAAGTATTAGAGTTCATCATTGATAAATGATCATTTTTCTAATTTAAAGAAATTTTGGTCATCTATTTTAAAAAATTTTAAAAAGACCCATTACCTCTATATTTCAACTTTTTTAAAGAATATTTTGATCAAAATTATAGTCTAATCCATGACAGTATGCATAATGTTTTTCATTTTTTTCTGGAATGAGTAGGCATAATATTTTATGCTCGACAGTCCCTTTGTTAATTAAATTTATGAAAAAGTATACATCAAAATAAACATAAAAAATGGCATGTTTGTTTTCCAGTTATCTTTTTTTGTCATTTAATTATAATTATTACCCTAAAAAAAAGCCTTGTAATTAAGAAAGAGGACGTGTCCTTTTATATAGGATGTAAAATTAAACAAACTCTTTTACTCTTAATTAATTAAAGACCGATGTAGAAGCTATATGCTAGTTATTTGTAAGTTTAAAGTGTAATTTATCAAAATTAAAAATTAAGAGAACAAATTGTAGATGTATAACAAATTTAAAAACAACAGTGTCAAATATTTTTTATTTTTAGGAAAATTTTCACAATTCAAAAGTTGGTAAACACAGTTTAGGAACATTTTAAAAATTAATTATTAACAAAGCATATAAAAAAAGATAATTAAAACTAACCGTTTTAATTGAAAAACTGTTTTATATAAAAGCTTTATATATAACAATTTTTTACCGTAAAAATTTTACGTTATTTATAGTTATAGCTCGATAGTTTCTAACCTTTCTTACAAGCACCCTTAAACTTTTCAATTTGGGAAAATTTGAAAAAATGATTAAAGAAAATTTGAAATTGAGCGAATGATCTTTTTTTTTTTTTTTTTGGCATTAAAAAAAGATTATTTTTTGAGCATCGAAACTTTCTCAGTTTTTTTCAGAAAAAAAAAGGACTGTATCGAAAAGAGGAACCTAATTAGGGTGGAAACAAAAAAAATAAAACTATTTTGATGCCTAAAAAGCTAGTTTTTTGATGAAAAAAAAGGTTATTTGTCAAAAAAAAATTTTGGCCGGCCTACTTATCAAATCACCCCCTTAAATTAGGGTTGATTTGATAAGTAGGCCGGTCAAAAAATTTTTTTTGGCAAATGACTTTTTTTTTTTTTGGACATTACAAAACTAGTTTTTTAGGCATTAAAACAGTTTCATTTTTTTGTTTCCACCTTAGTTAGATTCATCTCTTCAATACAGTACTTTTTTTTAAAAAAAAAAAAAATTGAAACAATTTTAATGCTTAAAAAATAACATTTTTTTAATAATAATAAAAAAAAAAGGTTATTCACTCAATTTCAAATCTTCTTTTAACCCCTCTTTTTTTTTTTTCTTTTTTTTTTTAATTTTTCCCCTTAAGGTTTCTCCTGCTTTGGTTAAAACAAAGAACGGCTTGAATGTCTGCAGTTAGACTCAAGACACAACTAACAAACAAGAACAAATCACTGCAAACTGTCCTGTAGAGTGGAGCGTCAAGCGTTACCCGCCTAAATGCTTCCCCTTTCGCCGGCAAAACTTTTATAAAAAAAGAAAAAAGAAAATGAAGATCGTGACGTACAACGTGAACGGCCCCCTCAGACCTCGAATCTCTCAGCACGGCTCTCTCCTTAAACTCCTCGACTCCTTCGACGCCGACGTCATCTGCTTTCAGGAGACCAAGCTTCGCCGCCAGGAGCTCACCGCCGATCTCGTCGCCGCCGACGGCTACGAGTCCTTCTTCTCCTCCTGCACCTCCTCTTCCGACCGTGGCCGCCGCTCCGGATATTCGGGTGAGGTATTTCGTCCAAAATTCCCGATTTCAAATTCAATCTCTCAAATTTCTCTCAATTTCTCTTCTTTTTTTTCTTTGTTGATTCTCAATCTCAGGCGTCGCTACGTTTTGCAGAGTGAAATCGGCGTTCTCGAGCGAGGAGGCGGCGCTGCTGGTGGCGGCGGAGGAGGGCTTCACCGGTGTTCTGGATGGTTCTCGGTCGGGTAGAGGAGAAACGCCTGCGGTTGCTACCGGACTTGAGGAGTTCGAAAGAGATGAGCTTCTTAGGGTTGATGGCGAGGAACGGTGCGTTATCACTGATCACACTCATTTTGGTGAGTTTAGAAGGTTTAACCTAATTGATTGGGAATTGAAAAAGCTTAGGGTTTGATTTAAAGATTTGGTTTTTCAGCTGCTTATGGCGTGGTAATGTGAAATTAATTCGTGTTGAGATTTTGGCCAGTTTTGTTCAATTTGTACGGGCCTCGAGCTGAATCTGATGACTCGCAAAGGATCGAGTTTAAGCTCAAATTCTTCAAGATAATGCAGGTAAGGGAAATATTTTTAGGTAACATGGAAATAGTAGAAGAATACTA
Source organism: Artocarpus hirsutus (assembly GCA_946598075.1). Taxonomy (NCBI): domain Eukaryota; kingdom Viridiplantae; phylum Streptophyta; class Magnoliopsida; order Rosales; family Moraceae; genus Artocarpus; species Artocarpus hirsutus. The sequence goes on from CAMOHE010047339.1 coordinate 6,497, forward strand.
GTTTATGCTTTATGGCCTTGTAATCGAAAAATTTGAAGTAGGCATCGGCAATATCTAGCGATATTTTTCTAATTCAATTTCTCAGTGTTCTGGTAGTGCTGACATTTTCATCCATGTTTGCGTCTAACGAGGAAAATTTAGACGAATAGTTGTATAACTAACAGGTTTTGGATATGGAAAGCTTTAATCTACTTTCTCTGTTATTTTCCAATATGCCCTTTTTTGAATGGATGGTTCTTGATTCCAAGAGTAACTTACCATTTTGCTTTACGTAGCTTTACGTATTTGATTCTTCATGTACCATTTAAGCATTATCAGTTTACTTTTATGTGGGAGGAACTAATTACTGCAGCTTGAACACTCAAATGCTTGTTAATATTAGTAATCTAATCATAATCACAAGCAGTTGAAATCTATTTTTAAGTATTTTAACCAAAATGCATTTGTAGTTTTATACTTGTTTGATGATATGCGTGACTTTTTCTGTAGAAAAGATGGGAGTCTTTGCTGCCTGAAGGAAGGAGGGTAGTTGTTGTTGGTGATCTTAACATTGCACCCACTAAGTTAGATCGTTGTGATGCAGGACTGGATTTTGAAAATAATGAGTAAGCGGCTAACCAATTACTTTGCAGTTGGGCCCAATATGAACTGGTTCAAAAGAAGAGGCTAATTCTAAGTGTTTTGCTATTCAATCTGGCTTGTAGGTTCAGATAATGGTTTAGATCAATGTTAGCGGACAGTGGAGGTGCTTTCTTTGATGTTTTTAGAACAAAACATCCTGATTGGTATAAAGCTTATTTTATAGTTCTTTGTAGTCTTCTCCCAGGATAATCTCAAGTTCTGTCCTTTTAAAACTTAAATAACTTTTAGAGGATGATTGTTTTGCGTTATTTCTCCTCATTGCAGAAGGGACGCATACACATGCTGGCCGCAAAATACAGGCGCAGAAGAATTTAATTATGGAACAAGAATTGACCATATTCTATGTGCTGGATCGTGCCTGCACCAAGAGCAGGAGCATGAAGGCCACAACTTCTTCATGTGCCACGTTAATGATTGTGACATATTGACGCAATATAAATGGTGGAAACCTGGAAACACTCTCAGGTACAGTTATATTGCATGTGAATAAGTGTGATATATTGGCATAGTTTAACAGAGAATCACTATCTTTAAGTAGGGAGTCTAGAGTTTTAATCCCCCACCATCTAGTTTATAAAGGAAAAAAAAAAATTATAAAATTGCATGCTTGTTCTCATTTAGATGTAGATGTAGATGTTGATGCTGGATAGGTGGAAAGGAGGACAGCGCATCAAGCTGGAAGGTTCTGATCATGCTTCTGTTTTTACAAGTATAGTCCAAATTCCTTGTGTCCCCCAGCACAGCACCCCGTCTTTATCTTTGCAGATACATCCCTATGGTTTATGGTGTCCAGCAAACTCTTGGTATTAGCACTTTCGTCGTTTGTAGATGATGCTCTTTCTTTGTTTTGATATGTTCAATTTGTCAAGTTTTATAAATGCCTCTGCCCTTGTGCTGCTTGCTTCTTTACAACACTCCAAATTGACTGAGCTCTTAGCCTTATGCAGTATCAGCATTAATGAGAAGACAAGTTTCCAAACAAAGCAAATCGTATACAGTGTCAAGTTCATCTACAGACGGGGATATCACTTTGGGACGTTTCACTGAGGGAGAGAAGAGAGCCTTTGATGAATGCAGTTTGTCCGGTATACCACCAGTCCGCCCTTGTTCTTTTTCAAGCCAAGAGTGTGAAGTTCAAATTTCAAGAGAAGATATGGACTTGGGTTTGGGCAACGAAGTTGGTTGTGAAATCTCAAGTACACCAAATGGCGCCTGCATCAGAACCGTGTCTGGCAATCAAACAAAGAAAAAGGCAAAGAAAAACCAATGGTCCCAACTCACACTGAAGTCATTTTTCCAGAAAAGTTCAATCCGGAGCAATAGTGTTGATAATGGCATAGATAGTGCAGCGAACGAGGCCAATACCATAGAGCCTCATCACCGGTCAAATGATCCTCCTATTGGGGATGATCAAACTGAGAACATCAGTCCAAGTGATAGTCCTTATCAGTGTGATTGGGATCAGGATGAAGTGAAGAAGTATACTTCAAAAAAGAATAGTGTTGCTTTGATGGAGTGGCAGAGGATACAGCAGATGATGCAGAATAGCATACCCCTTCGCAAGGGCCATAAAGAACCTTGTGTTGCTCTAGTTGTGAAGAAACAAGGTCTGAATTTCGGCCGCCAATTTTATGTCTCTGCACGCGCTGAGGTATTCTACACATTTGATATTCAATTAAGCCTGAAGAACTTTGTGCAAATTTGTCTTTCCATTGTTGAAGAAAACAAATTACATTTTCTAAATTTTTGGATCACTAAATTAGGCAAAAATACAGTGAAAATTGCAATGATGCTTAGATATATCATATATGTAAACGTTATCGGTAAGACTTGATTTTTAACTATCAAATGATATTTAAGCGGAGTTTTTAACTGTAGATCAAATCAAATTCATTGGAAATTATATTGAGTGTGACAATTTAGCGGAACTCTGATCACGTTTTGTCGCTTGTTCTTTTTCCTTTTCCTTTCCTTTTTCTTTTTTTTTTTTTTTTTTTCCTTTTTTCTTTCTTACAGGGACCTGCATCTAATCCTGAAGCAAATTGTGGTTATTTTAAATGGGCTGCTTCAAAATCACGAGGAAAACAGTGATGGAGATTATATCTGCGAATTTTCTTTTGTTGAATGGTGCCAAGCTGCCCTTTTTTATTTTTTTATTTTTTCTCTGTAGCTTGTTGATGGTGCAATGCTATTAACAAATCCTGTAAAGCTTATAGTTATTATTATTATTTTTTTAATTTCAATTGTCTTCAAGCCAAATGCATATTCAATTGACAAGAGAACGTAGACTTACCCCACCCTCTTCCAGATCCTGAAAAGATGTGTAAATAATCCTTATAAGTTCACTATAAAAAGCCAAAGAAGCGACTACAAATTCCGATATTTTTTTAACTTTAGTCTTTACTTACTAGTAAGACAAATACTGAAATTTTTTTAGCATACTTTAAAACATATTTAAAATTGTTGCAATATCTGTTACAACGTAAATTGAAACATAAATATAAACCTTGACTTAATAGCTATTCAAAACATTTCAAAAAATATATTTTTAAAAATGTTTTCGTAAACATTCTTTATAAGACATTTCTTAAACATTTATTTTTTTGAAATTCTTAAAGTAATTTTTTTTTTCAAATAGTGAAAACTTTTTCTTAATATAGTGGAAGATTTCTTGTAGTGGTATTCATGCTCAATCTTCGCCTCAGTCATTGCAATACCAAGCTCATCAACTAGTCATACTAGTCTTCCGTAAGATTACTTATAACATAAAAGAACTTATAATAAGCTTTTGTTTAGTAAGCTCAAACATAACCTTACAAAACTTAAATATTCTTTATTAGATCTTTTTCATAAAACTTCTGTCTTGAAAACATCTTACTTATAATAGTTCTTGTAAACATTTTTCATAAACTATTTTTTAGAAACATTTTTTGTAAAATGTTTTTCATAAAATGCACCTCATAAAAACATTAATTAAAAGGAATGCAATAAATATTATAATTCATGATTCTATTAATGCTCAATTATGAATTTTCAATTATAAACTTCTTATTATCATTCATAACTTGAACTTTTCATCATCATTCTTATCCTTTTTTTTTATCTTATGAACTTAAGTGTTCATCCCAACATCATCAATTATGAGAGTATAATGCTTCCCTAGTAGAAGACTTAAGACAATCGAGCAACGGGGTCATAACTTCAATATAATTTGTATACCTCACATCTAAAAGGTTAGCATGAAACTTAATTATTATTTTTTATTTACCTTCTTGTGGACTTTAGTGAGCACATCAAATGCTAAACATACCATATGATATAACTTAGCATTAAAACATTAAACATAACAAATATAACATATTGCAAATCAAGCTTGGTCTTTAAAAATATTATGTATACTTAATGCAAACATATTTCAAGCATATTTAAAGCATTTAAAAATCATTTGCTCATGCAATAGGTGAAGTTTAAAATTTACCTGAGTAGTGCTCTAACGTTCCCATTTTATTTCTTACCATTTTATTAGTTAGCTTTGTGTCCTGTTCAAATGACACTCAACTATGAGCTAACTTTTTTTTATTACCGACCTTTTCGATCTATAACGGAACTTAAACATTAAACGTCTAGTTTCTTATTCGAATTTCTCGTACAAATCATTTTTCGTTAAGGCATTTTGCTAATTTGGAGGGCTCGGGTTTATTTTAGTAGTTTTCTTGAAAATAACTGTTTTACCCTTTATAGGTTTTTTGTAGTCTCATGACTTTACTAAATCTCTCCTTTTACCTTATCATTCTATTACTTACAGGTTACAAAAAAATTCTCTCTGAAGGGCATTTTCTTAAATCAGACGTTTCGGGGTTTGTTTTAGCCATTTTATGAAAAATGTACCATTTTTCCCTTGATGGGTCTTAGAAAACATTCGAAAAATTCCCTTGTAACAAAACTTACATTCGATACAATTTGTAACGTTGCGAAGAAATAAAACTTCGGTTTCTTTTTCGTGAAAATCTTAATGTTTTTGCCCATAACATACTTTCCTTAGGAAATTCTCAAATTCCTTTTGGGCTTCTAAACATGGATTTACTTTTAGCCGATAATTGTATAGGTAGCCACTTATACTTAGTGAAAATTTTCTATTCCTCTTGGTTTTTACACAAAACACAAAAATGTTAACATTTTTGCCCTCGGCACCAAAAACGACTACTTCATATCAAACGTCCATTTTTGGATTAAAACTTATAAAAGATCCTTGGTCTAATTCAAACAATTTCAAAAAGTTTTTTTTATTTAACCGTTTTGAAATTTTGTGATTAAATCTCATAAAATTCATATCTCATCAATCGATTAGTATTTTCATGAACTATCTGTAATATTTCATAATTTTGACAAGATTTACAACTTTTTTCTTTTAAATTTCCTTAAATCGGACTGCATAGTGGAAGTTTTTGGCCGATTTATAAATCTGCCAAACTTTACATAAAACTTTTCAATTTAGTTCTTTCTAAATTTCACAAAACTTTGTTCACAAAAATGGTTCATCTCACTGTTTTGAGTAAATTGCATGTTTTAATCAGAAAACAAAACGGATTCTAAGCTTGTCAAAATTCTAATTCTTTGAAAACTATTCAAAACTTTGCTTTGAAACAAAGTTTTTCAAACATTTTCTTTTAAAGCTTAAAATCCTAATCTCTAACATCCATTCACATCATCATGCACATATCATACTATATAACCATGCCCTTTCACATATCATAGTCCATAAAGCTTACAAACTATAAAAAATCTCTTGGAAACACTAAACTTTTTAGAGCTAATGTTTAAAATTTATCAAGAGGTTTCCCAAGCTATGTACTGTAATGACCAGGGAAATTCATTAATAAAATCTAATATTTAAATTGGGTTTAATTCATGAATTTACCCTTAAAAATTGTAATTTTTGTAAAATTGTGATAATGTGTAAATAAGCAGTATTAATTGAAAATTTCATTGTGAATGTGATGCAATGTTGGACATTTATAATATAGATTTTATGAGTTTATTTATTCAAAAATTTGTAAATAATATCCATAAAATGAATTTTTATATCATAATTAATTGTAAAATTGTGATACGCACAAATAGGTACTTAGAATACAAATAAGACATAGAGTCTATCGAAACCCAACCCAGTGTAAAAAGGAGGCCGATGCAGTACAAGTATACTACTAAGTGAAAACACAGATATGAAAAATGTTGTGTTTGGCCTCCAAAAGTAAACCAAAGGCAAGTAAAATAGTTTACACAGTCTAAGGTTATAAATTTGCGCTGATTTGACCACGACAGTGTAGGAAAAATATTGTGCGGTGAAAAATTACATAGTGTAAATTTTGAACCCTACAAAGTGGACACCCACTTGAATTTTATTGGGCCACCAAGCTATGAAAGGTGGCCCAATCCCATGGTGACACCTAGTAACCCAATGGGTTACTTGATAAGCACTTAGGAGGATAAAGATGCATTAATTGCAAACTTAGCCAAATTTTTCTTTTCTTCTTCTTCCTCAACTCCCACGGCAGCCATAGTTTGAGCTTCCAAAAAATTTTCTCAACCCAAATCTTTACAAAAATAACCCCAATCAAGTTCAAGAGGTAAAATCCAAGAAAGTTCAACAAGTTTTAGGGTAAAAACCTAAACTTTTTCAAGGGTTTTTAGGGTTTTTCTTAGGAAAGAGAAAGGAAGCTAAGTCATGGTGCTTTTGCATGAAAATGGTGTCTAGGAAGGAGTTTCAAGGAAGCCTTGGAAGTTTAGAAATCAAAAAGTGCTATTTGGGGTAAGTTTTGATTTTTAAAGTTTTGGAAATTTTGTGATTTTTGTTTGATTTTTATTTTCTCAAAAGTATATGGGTTCTTGAGCTAGTTTTTGGTTAAATCCCATGGAAATATGAATTATGGCATGTGGATATTGTGAAAATTAAGGTTTAAATGTTGAAAATGGTAGTTTGTGTAAAAAGTAATGTTTTTGTAATTTTAGTGTTAGTTTTTTGAAAATGATAGTTAGGAATGGAAAATGCTTTAAACAGAGGTTGGAACTACCTTTGCAGGGGTAGATTTACAGTTTTAAAATAGATTTTTACAAAAATGCCCTAAGGACTAAATTGAAAGAAAAAGTTTTCCTCAGTAGATTTGAAAAATGCCCAAAAACACCCATGTGTAGTGAGAATTTGAGAAAAGTTAAAACACGAAAGTTGTAGATCTCAATAAAACTATAAAAATCCACGAACAGTTTGTCAAAAATCTCGACTGTTTGTGAGATTTTAAATTTTCAAGAATTTGTTAAAATTGAAAAAAAATTTAAGGGCAAAAATGTCATTATGTAAAATGATTTAGGGTATGGTACTCTGAGTAAAAATGTTTCTTATGAAAAAAAGGAAATCTTGGCTTAAAGAGATAAATTTTTGCCCTAGGGGTAAAATTGTCAAAATTTTTAGTTCAGAGGCTAAACTGTAAAGTTTTACGAAAATGGGGCATAGAAGTGAATTAAGGAGATCCAACCCACAAGGGTATTATTTAAAACTAGTATGTGATTATTTTCGTTAGAATAACGAAATCGAGCTCGAGTAAGTAAGTAAGCCATGGAGGGCAAAATCAATATTTTTGCCCGAATAACCTGAACCGCTCGAAAATGTTTCAAATAGGAAAATGAAATGACTAGAAAAATTTTTGCCCTTCTTTAGAGTCGATAGGGTAGAGTTAGATAGAAATAAGAAAACCAGTGGTTTCAGAGTTATATACAGTTATGCAACTCAATTTATTAATTAATGATCACTTTGTATTGAAACATGGTGAGTTTAGCTAATGGCTTTGAAATTGGCAAACAGGATCCTAAAAGTCTAGGAGAGAGGAAATCGAGGTTGATTTGCCTGATATTTGAATCAAGTAAGTACCCATCCCACCTACAGTATGAATTTATAGGTATAATATGTGGTATGTGCATATGAATAACTGTGTATATATCAAGGTGTATGCCTGTGTATATGCTATGATATGAGTATCTATAAGTATGTTTGTGTATACCTGTAAGTATACTAAATAAATACCTGTGTGTATATTATATTGTATTCAGTGTGTATATTAATGTATACCTGAGAGTATAAAAGTATGTACTTGTGTGTACAATATTATATAAGATCATTTACGTTTTGCGTATAACATGTGTTTATCACTTTATGCATGGCACGATAATCATAATAAATGGACTAGTAATTATATCATCAGAAATTAAGAAAAGTGTCGTACCGACTCCTAACTCAAGAGGAGTTTAAGAATATAGTATGGTCACGGTGTTACGTAGACCTAAGAGTGCAATGGTACGAACACTTGGGCTCTAGTTAAAGATAAGAAATGAAAATGATAAAGAAGGTTTATAAAAAAGCATAATTGGATCATGTATTTTATTGAATATGTATGTGGGTTATATGAGACTTACTAGGCGTAAGCTCATTAGGTATTTCATGCTGTAAGTTTTCCCACAAGAAAGACAGAATAATTCCTTGATGAGTTGGTAGAGGGATGAATAGTGTGCAGAATGGGTATGGATTCCGTCGCAGTTAGTTTCTGCTGTAGTATCTTTTACGATATTTTGAAAGTAATGTTTGGAGATTTGTATTGCAAAGGAAAGGTTGTCATGTAAATACAAGTGTATGCCTGTATTTTGATAGTTGCTAAAACCAACGTATGTGCAAACAAATGTGTGGAATAAATAGATGTATATATTGGGTTTTCAAAGATATTAACATCCGCGTGTAAAATATATTTATAAAAAAAAAAGTTTTTCCTAAGTTTTCGTATATACATAAGTAAGAAAAGGTTTATCACAGCCTAAAAAAGACGGGTTGTGACATGTAACTCCTTTTTGATACTTGAAACTCTCCCAATCCTTTTTGTCAAAAATCATGACAAAACCCATGAATATCCCACTGAAACCCAAGCAAAAACAATCAAAACCCACAGGGAAAATTTTGACTTTACCTCCAAAATTGCATAATCTTTTTCTAGATTTTTTGAACTTGATTTCTTGAATGATTTGGAGACTTAAAATAATCAAAATTTTGAAGAAAAATGGATAGGGTTGCTGGTTTTGTATTGAGGAAAATGGGAGAAATTTCTAGGACATTAGCAAACTTTTTTCTCAAAATTATCCTTAGGTATATATAGAACCAATATTAGGGACTAAAATGAAAAGATTTTTGGCCTATATCCATAAATCACCATCGGTTTCCCAAGAGGGTGGGTTGACGTTTTCTTCACCATTTGTGGAGATAAGATTTTATCCACTTAGGCACCTTTTTGCAAAAATAATTAGTGTAGGGACCAAATTACAATTAAAAGAACTTTGAACACCACTTGTTAAAACCGGTTCCTCTAGTGGGAGATGTGGCAATTTTTTCACCATTTGGGTGTTACCTTGTGGGCCCCATTTTACTTTTTACATAGTCCAAATATACATTGACAATATTTTCTTATTTTATCGGCATATTTCCTATAGTATTATTATTCTTTCCTATATACTTTATGAGGTCCCAAAACCTTTCATACTGATCCATATCCTTCACATAGTATAATTCCTATATTGCTTAGCTTTATACAGTCTAATTTTTATACTGCATTACTTTATGCAGTGTAAATTTCACATTGCATAACTTTATCAGTGTATTCCTCACATTGCATTATTCTCATACTGCATAATTTATGTATTGTTTGACTTTTGTATTATTTAATTTTTATATTTCTATATAATATTTTTTTAAATTGTATTTCTGTCTTATAATTTGTTGCAACACATTCTGCAACAGTTAAGTTTTTTAGCTTATTTTTCCTTGTTCATCGACTAATCTTTAACCTTCATTTACTTCATACTTTACCTAAAACTATGACATGATTTTAAACCTTGAATTTCTCATATCTACTTTTATGGAATTTATGATAAAAATTGAATTCCAATAATAATTCTTGTGACACTCTTTTATGATCATAAAATATTTAATAAATTTTTAAATATAAACTTTAGCTCACAAAATTTGTACATAATATTTTTAATATAATCCCTTAATTATTGTATTTATAATACACTATAAATGCTTAAGTGTCACAAGGAAAACACCTGAACAAAATCGCAAAGAGAGAACATGTCTAGAGAGAAGAGAAAAGATAATAGATAAGAGTCTAGAAAAAAATGGCCAGCTTTTAAGCTTTTATTTAGTAAACGGTTGAAGTTTTGTACATTAGGATAATGTCCAATTTTTGAAATGGTTAATTAGTGTTGTATTGATTTGTGATTTATTATCGATTAATTTGGTGATTTTTCATCGATTAACTTTTAGGTTATTAAACCAACATTTAATAATTAATCAATTCACTGAATTAAAGCTGCTAAAACCAGCAATTTGTCTATTATTTCATTTGATTGATTTAAGCCCTAATTTATTATCAGGGAAAACTAAGAAGACAACACTAACAAGTTGTTTTCGTCCCCCGAGTTAAAAAAAATGTCACTTAGGTATTGGACAAATAATATTAATTTAGTATGTATGCCAACGACGCCTTCATTTTATGGCACTCGTTTCCCCAAAATTCATCACACAGATGGAGATAATCAAACGTATTCTAGTTTTGAGAAGCCATCATCATTCAAAAAACCGACCATAAAAATTTGCACGTAGTATCACTAAGTGCACATGTTTGTATACAAATGATGTTTCGAAATCATTTATTAAACTGTTACTTGTTTGAAAACAACAACAACAACAACAACAACAACTAAACTAAACTAAATTTCGGAGTCCCAACTTTTCAAGAACTCAAGTTCACATTATCGTTATGAAGTAATATAGTTCATAAGAATGATATAGTCCCACGAGAACCGACTAATATTAACTACTGAAATTGTATCAACTTTAACTTCCTTTGAATAAATAAAAAAGATGAGAATTTTTTTAATGAAAGTGAAATTAGAAATGAAAATAAAAGTGACAACAACTATTAAAATTGTAAAAATTAAATATGAACAAGCTTTAAGGTTTTTGATTTCACTAAACCGCTCATGCTCAAATTTTCAATTGTCAATTAATCAATAATTATTTTTATGCTGACATTGAATTTCTTTAATTCAATTACCAATCTTTCTTAAGCATCGATAATTATATCTCAAACATGTAGATCCTATATGTCTGTTAAGATTTTAACATGTTGAAATTCATTAAGAACATGAAATCATAAACACTGCACTAGATTCATAATTATCTCTAACTTATAATATTCTAATTGTAATGACCGAGAAAATTTCACTAATAAAACCTAATATTTAATTGGGTTTAATTAATGAATTTACTTTTAAAAATATGATTTTTGTAAAAAGTTGTAATTTTTGTATAAAATTATGATAAAGTATGAATAAATGGCATTGATTGCATATTTTATGGCAAATGTGATGCAATGTTAGGTATGGTAAAATATAGATTTTATGAGTTGAATTACTCAAAAATTTGTAAATAATACCCATAAAATGAATTTTATATCACAATTAATTTTAAAATTGTGGTATAAACGAATGAACGACTAGAATATAATTAGGATACAGAGGTTGTTCGAACCCTAACCTAGGGTAGAAAGAAGGCCAGAGCAGTATAAGAATACTGCTAAGTGATAACACACATACGAAAAATATTATGATTGGCCTCCAAAATTGAACGAAAAGTAAGTTAAATATTTTTATACAGTTTAAGGATAGAAAATACACTGATTTGACCACGACAGTATAAGAAAAATATTGCGTGACGAAAAATTACATTGTGTAAATTTTTAGCCCAACTAAGTGGACACTTGCTAGCTTGTTATTGGACCACCAAGCCTTAAAAGGTGGCCCAACCATGTGATGACACCTAGAGGTATACTCATGGGTTACCATGAGTCACCAAATGAGATAAGGATGCATTTAAGGCATGTTTATCACAACTTTTCATTTCTTTCCTCTCCACCAAGATTTGGCAGCCATAGTTGAGCTTTCAAGAAAATTTTCTCAACCTCAAAAATTGCAAAAATAACCCCAAAATAATTTTAAAAGCAAGCCCCCAAGGATTTTTACAAGATTAAAGGTGAAATTCTAAACTTTTTGATGAGTTTTTAAAGGATTTCTCATGGGTTGAAGAAAGGATATTAACCTATGTTATTTTTACATGAAAAGGAAGCTTAGAGGCAGATCAAAAGGAATTTCAAGGCTAGAAATAAAAAACAGGCTGTTTTGGTAAGTTTTGATATTTAAAGTTTTGAATTTTTGTTTGATTTTTATTCTCTCAAACCCATATGAGCTTTTGAGCTTATATTTGATGGAATTACATGTGAATGTGATGAATGACCTGTTTAGATGGTGAAATTTTGAGTTATAATGCAAAATGGCAATTTTTGCATAAAACATTATTTTTGTAATTTTATGGTTAAATTGTGTAAAAATGAGGTTTTAGCATGAAAATGACCTGAGCAAGGCATGGAATAGACTCTGCAGGGGTAGATTTAAAATTTTGAAAAGGAATTTAACAAAAACGTCCAAGGGACTAAATTGAAAGAAAATTTTCTTTCTCGGCAGAAATGGAAAACAGCCAAAAACACCCCTGTACAGTGAGATTTTGAGAAAAGTTAAAACACAAAAGTTGTAGATCTCGACGAAACTGTTAGGCATTAAAGACGGTTCATCAAAAAACTCAACTGTTTATGAGTTTTTGAATTTTCAAGAATTTGTTAAAAGCGAAAATATGGTAAAATGGCAAAAATGTCATTTTTCAAAATGATTCAAGGTGTGTTACTTTGAGAAAAAAATATTTTTTATGAAAAATAGAAATTTTTGATGTAAAGAGAAAATTTTAGCCACGGGGGCAAAATTGTCATAATTTTTGGTTTAGGGGCTAAATCGTAAAGTTTTATGAAAAAGGGGTTTAAGTGTGAAAAAAAAGGTTTCAAGCCACAAGGACATTATTTTGAAGTTAATGTGTGGCCATTTTTGTTAAAAGAACGAAATTGAGCTCGGATCGGTCAATAAGGTACGAAGGGCAAAATCGTCATTTTTGCCTGAATAACCCGAGTAGCTCTAATAAGGTCACAGAGAGGAAAAGAAAGTAACTAGAAAGATTTTCACCCTTCGTAAGTAACGATAGGGTAGAATTAGAAAGAAATAAGAAAATCAGTATCTATAGAGTTGTGTACAGTTATACAACTCGAATAATTAAGTAATGAACGTGTTGTGACGAAACGTATTGAAATTGGCTAATAAGTTTCGTAATTGGCCAACAGGATCCTAGGAGTCTAGGAGACTGAAGATCAAAGTTGATTTTGCAGTGCATAAAAGCAAGTAAGTATCTTTCCCACCTACAGTATGAAATGGTAGGTGTAGAATGCGTGAATATGCATATTAGGGTACATATTACAATGAAACTTGTATGATTATATGAAATGAATGTCTAAGAGTTATAGAATCGATGTGTGTGTATACGATTAGAATACCTAATTGTATAACATGTTATGTATTGTTATGTACAAGATATTGTGTATCAGTGTATACAATAATGAATGCGTGTATGTATACGAAGTAGGTACTTGTGTGTACTCTGCTATGCATACAAACTCATATATCATCGATAACATGTGATTATCATTTCATGCCTAGTATGACAACCATATTAAATGAACTGGTAAATATGTCACAAAAAGTTAAGAAAAGTGTCGTACCGCCTCTCGAAGTAAGGGGAGTTTAAAGGATAAAATATGGTCACGGTGTTACGTAGACCTAAATGATATTGCGCAATGGTACGAACACTTGGGCCCTAATGAAAGATAAGAAATGATCAAGATAAGAAAAGTTCATAAGAAAGCATAATTGAATCATGCATTCAATTGATTGTCCATGTGGGATTTATGGGACTTACTGGGCGTTAGCTCATTAAGTTTTTTATGCTGTAGGTATTTTGACGAGAAGGTTAGAATAAATGTTATCAATGAGCTGGCGGATGGATGATGTGTGCAGGTCAAGTATGGAGTCCGCAACTGTATGTTTCCGCTGTGCTTATTATAAGTTATTTTGAAAAGGAATGCTTGAGTAGGAAAATGTTGTAAAAGTAAGAATGTTTATGTAAAAATAAGTGAAAGAAAGTATTTTGGGAGTTACAAAATTTATTGTAAAGTGAAGTATTTATTTCAATTTAAAAAAAAAAAAAAGGTTCTCTCAATTTTTGCCCCTAAGTAAGTAAAAAAAAGGTTTTATCACAGCCCGAAAAGGTGAGTTGTGACACTAATGGTGTCATAATCATGGGTATATTTAACGCCATTTCTCAGTCTCAAAATTAAATACCAAATCATGCAAAAATTGGCCAGACAATCACATGCATTAAGAACAAATTATAACACTCAGCAATATGGAATAAACATCGATTAAATTGAAAATTGAAAATTACGAATAATCATGGTGCGGCTACATCATTGCCCTAGGTAAGAAAATTAAAACATGGTAAAAATGTTAAATTCCTAACAAGAGTCTTTAACATTAGTGAAGAGCAAAAACTGGCTTGACAAAATTGAAGCCGGTTTTCGTCTCCGGCTGGACCGTCTTCTCCACCATAATAACCATCTTTCTCTCTCTTTTTTTGAGTCTATGAATGCCAAAAAGTCTAGAAAATAACCCTAAAATTGTCTATTTACACACTTGGATTAGCAAAGATAAAATTGGAAACAAATAGCTCATAATCTCAAAAATTCCAGGAATTGGGGTCACGACGTTGGTTGTCTGGCGTCGCGACGCTAGGCATTCTATCACAAGTCTTCAATTTAGCATCCTATCCTCGCAATGGTACCTATCTGGCATCGTGGCACTAGCCGTTCTGTCCAAATACACATGCTATTGATCAATTCAAATCCTTTTTGCCTCCAATACTCTTCAAATCAATCCCAAATGCTACCTCCTTTCTAACCTTCAAAATAAATATAAAACCATACGCAAATCTAAAAATAAACTATCGAAAACTAACAAAAAGCTAAAATAAAAGTATCAAATTCGTGAGTGTAAAACTCACTTATCATCCCACATTGGAAAGAAATAAGAATCCTTCTTCATATCTATTTTATATAAGACCATAGATTTCATTTAACTTTCACACCTGACCTTATATGATAAAACAACAATCTAAAAGAAAATACATGATCATCAACTTATAGTACCAAATAAACAACAACTTACAAGTGCAGTGTTTTACTTATTAAGAGTTTTTATGCAAATGTGGTCGAGAGTCTCATTGTTGATCATCACATACTCACTTGAGAATACGTCCGTGACTAACGTCACGCCTTGTCGTTGACTCAATGCCAAGTCAAATATCAAGCTTGTCACAGGCATTTGATCTGTTGTTAATAAAACATGCCTTTTAGTCTTTTTACAACACTTTCGTAATCTTTTTATAACACATGAGGAATAAAACATGGATTGTATTAATAAGTTATATTTGTATTGTTTTATATTTTATTTATGAGCAAATATCATTAGGATCTAATCTTCATCATAAAGTCCTTAATTAAATTCTATACTTGTTGACCATTTTATAGATATTATATTAATCAAAAGTGATTAGAGGACTCAAATTTAGGTACTGTGTCTTTTGATTTTTTGATGTAAGATTGCTTATTAAAAAGCTTAGTAAGTTGGATATAAAATATTATGAATAGCTAGGAATACTATTACATAGATATGGAATATACCAATTGTTAAAAATAAAGACAACAGTCTCATGAGTATATTAATTAATTCGATAATTGAGTAAATTAGATTTCAAATATATTTGATATCAGATTTCATATAAAACATTTTTACGTTTATCATAGGATCATAAATAAATTATTATTTTAGAGAATCAACAGAATTAATAGACAAGTATTTTGTGATTAAGATATTAAAAAAAGAGTTATTGACACTAGTGGCTCCTAAAATAAAATCATCTCTTTACTCTTTGAACTTTTAAAACTTTTACTTTGCCTCCTAAATTTTAAAAATCACCATTTTAACCCTGAACTCTTAAAGCTCCTCATTTTATCTACTAAATTTTTGATTTTCTGTTTAGATAGACAAAATTAAACTCACATGATTTATACATGGGTCACTTATAAGAGCAAAAATGAGATTGTATCTCTTAAGTTTTGTTTCATGTTTACACTCTTATTTGGCACCTTTTGTAACGTCCCGGAATTAATTAAGTGTAGTTAGAATGTAAAATAATAGATTAGTGTGCCATAATGAATATTTTAAACTTAATTTGAATTTCTAAATTTATGATATTTTTAGTTATTTTAATGATTTTTAATCACTCTTAATTATTTTTAATTTCTACTTTAAATACTGAAAACAAAACAACTTGTCAAATGACCAACACATCTCACTTTGGAAAACCACATACGGGACGTGGTATTGAAAAATGCTTTCCTTTTCTTTATAAAAACCTCACTCTCCCTCTCTTTCTCTCTAATTCTCGTCACTCTCTCTCTCTCTCTATCTCTTTCTCTCTCTCGGTTTCACAGTCTCTCTCTCATTTTTCTCTCAAAATTTTGAAACAAAAATCGATCCTAAGCTTCGGGTTAGTGGATTGAAGGCTCGGGAACGCGGTTTAGTAACTATAAACTTGATTTAAAGCCTTGATTCGAGGTTTGTTTCTAAAATTTCAAAACTTTTTTAATTTGTTAAATTTCTTGGTATTTTGAAATTTAAGCTTTTTTAAGCTTAGAAATCAATCTAGGGTAGATGAACTTAAAATAACTAGAATACAAACTTTGTTTGATCAAAAATGGATTTAAATCAAGATTTTTTTATTTTTCTCTATTTTCATATTTTTCTAAAAATTTTGTTTAAAACTTGTTTTAAAGCATTAAAAAGTAATCTACCATATTTTTCTATCAATTATGATCATTACCCATGCTTGAGAATTGAGAAAACAGGTTAAAATTGAAGATTTTGGCTCAAGGAGGCTGAGATCAGTGCTTGAAAAAGTCTAGAATTTTTCTAGATTGGCAGGCCAAAGTTCATGTTCGACAGGCCGGATTCATACGATCGGCAAGCCGAACTTGGGAAAGTTCAGCCGACCGGACTAGACCTCCGGCAGGCCGAATTGCGTAGTTCAACCGGCCAAACCAGGTGACCAGCAGGCCAACCGGGAATGGTGAAATTTTGTAATTTTTCACCCGTTTTCACCATTTTGAACCCTGATTTAAATTCTGACTTTGTAAAATGATTTTATAAACTTAAATGGCACATTAGGATACTATGAGATGATTTAGTAACATAGAATATCTCACGCTAGACACTAATAGAATTTGTTTTCATTTAAGGTTGTGCGTGGATCTGCGGAGCTAACGTATAGTGAACCGGGATTACCATGTGGGGCACCAACATGAGTATCGAGATAGGACTTCTACCCCTTCCTTGGTAGCTAGTTTTAAATGTTTTGGCCTCAAAGAAATTTTTAACAAAAAGTTTTCAAATGATTGGTTGAAAATATATTTTTATTGACCGATTTCATGAATGGTAGAATTGAGGTGATTTTTCATAATAAACCTCATAATAAATGTAAATAATTGTATTTGGTAAAAAAAAGATTTTAATAATCATAGAAAGATATATATAATTATATTTAAGGGCATGATGCCATATCAGAGATCGGGTCGTGTAGAGTGCAACCTTGGGCGTAGGTCCTGAAACCCAGCTAGGCCACTACGGTGGTGATTTACATATGGTTTGCCTAGGAAAAGAAAACGTTATTCTTGCTGGTCGACCTATAAAATTGTTTTTGTAAAATGAGTCTTCATTGGATTCTCATTTACGTATTTATTTATTTATCTATTTACTCATTCAAGTTCATTTTCTAAATATTTTCTTGATTAATGAAATTTCTTTTAAAATTAAATGTTTTAAATAAATAATCCTACTAAGCCTTTTGCTCACGTTTTATTTGTTTTAAAACCTTTCCCTTAGGTGGATTTCAGCTTAGATTTGAAGAGGAGTCCACAGACAGAACTCACGGGTAGTAGAGGGATTAAGTAGGTTATTTGAATTATATAAATCAAGGCATGCAATTTTCTAACTCTTCCTCTTTATTCGGACTGTGGTTATAATAATATATTGTCAGTACCATGTGTGTACACAAGATGTAGGTTAGTGGAACCCATTCTCGTTCCTTCGTAGTTTTTATTATCTTTTCCTTATTGTTTATTTTATTATCCTTATTTGTTTAAATATTATAACTGCTTGCCTCTAAAATGGTTTTAAAATTATCACATTTTTATAATTAATTCTTATTCTAAAATTCATATTTTAATTAAATTTTGGTTTAATTAACTCAATTAATCCGCCACGTCATCTCCCGTACTCCGAGCCGTGACACCTTTGTTTTTTGTTTTTTAATTTGAACTCTAATTTAGCAAGAGTTTATCTGCGCATTTTTTCTTATTTTTGATGCATAACTCATTTAATAAGATGATATTGTTTGCTAATATATGAATATGAATACTAAAGAAGATGAGTTACGTGTTAAAGATGAGAAGATATTGATGAATAATATCGAGAGGAAATAGGATACAAATCCATCTTAAATAAGAGCAGATTAAAAAAACATTAAATGAGAGTGTAAACGTGAAACAGAATCTGAGAGTGATAAAATCTTATTTTTATCCTACAGTTGATCCATATGTGAATCACTTGGGCTTAATTCTATTTATTTGAGTGAAAATTAGAAAATGAGACAAAATGAGGAGCTTTGAAATAAGAGTAAAAAAGTGATTTTTGCAATTCAAAGGAAAAGTGAGAAGTTTTGAAAGTTCAAGAAATAAAATGGTAATTTTTAAAGTTTAAGAGGCAAAAAAAAGAAACCGTAAAATTTAAGAGTTACTAGTTAAGTAACCTAAAAAAATCCTTATCGGTATGACACATTTTTTAACTATGAACCGGGTGTTTGGCAAAGTAGTGGGAACTGAAAAGCTCTCGCATGCTACAGTATCAATAAAAAAAATTGTTACAGTGTAAAGCTCTCACATGCTACAGTAAAAGTGGTTCTCACCACTGGTTCCCACCACCTTCCAAACACCTCTGAAATCATATATTTTAGCTATTAATCATAGCAAATTAAATGAAGTATGGCCGTTTTGTGAAACTCTTGATGATTTTCGACGGTTAAAAAACGATGTCCTACCAGAAAGGCATTATATCATACTTGCAAGAGAATTCTCCTTTTAACAAAAAAAAAAAAAAAAAAAAAAAAACAGTAAAGCATTGTTAGCGTGAAAATTTCAGAAGAAGAGCTGAATCCCACTTGAACGAACAACCGGCGTCTCTTTCTTTTTCTTCTTTTTTATTTTTCTTCTTCTTACAAGAACCTTCATCTAAACCTGAAGCAAATTGTTAGACTATCTGTTCAAAATCAAGAGGAAAATAATAATGGATATTATTCCTGCCGACTTTTTTTTTTATGAATGAGGACAAGCTACCCATTTTTTTTCCTTTTATTTTCTAGAAGGTGCAATGTTACCATTACCCCGTCCTATAAATCTTATAATTATTAAGCTTTTTTTTTGTTGTTGTAGAATTTCAATTGGTTTTTGCTCATTTTCCATTTGATATCTATTTCTTCCATTGTGTGGCTCTTGTCAGTTCCATTGCTCATCTCTTTAGAGACATTCCAGAGAGTTTCAAGAAGAATCCTTGGGTCGAAAAATAAAAAATAAAAATAAAAATAAAAATAAAAATAAATTTTGACTGGAAAAATATGAAACTCTAGAGAGTATTGACTTTTAAACAGATAATTTCTTAAGATCTATATTAAATCTGTAGAGAACCTTCTAATGACTTTGTCTTTCTGGATAAGAAGCGAGCAATCAAAATTTCAAAGTAAACTGGTGAAAATCTTGGTCCTGGATTGGATAACGCGAAAATTGTGCAACTACAGAGCTTTGGTCGTTAGCTCTATTTTTCTCTTTTTCTTTTTGTAGTCACTAACTTTACCTACAAGCAATACATATTCCCTTGGCAACCTAGAAACTTTGCTTTGGTTATAGATGTGGCTGATGACTGTTGTACTCTTGGCAATGAAATGTATATGCATATAAGAAAGCGTGTTTTTGAAAGTTAGTACATTTTTGTAAAAGGAGAAAAAAAAAATACTATAGTACGGAAACAGAATAAAGTAATGCAATACAACTTTTAACTTTGCACTTCCTGCATTCTATACGGCACAAATAATTAACATCTGAACATAAAAATTAAAGAAGTCAAATCGACTTGATCTTTAACACAAGGGAAACATCAAGTTCAAAGAAACATGGGATAAGCGAACCCTTTTTTTTTTACTGGGAATTTAGATTGCTAGTTGTACACGTAAGGTTAAATTGAAAATATTGTAGCAATACAAAGTTATGTATGAGAAAACTATAAAAGCCGATTCAAACTACAATTTTTTTTTTTTTTTTTTGTTCTGGTAAGATTGCTGAACCAAACATACTATTTGCTTTGTATGCCTTGGCAAGTCGAGAGAAACAAATATGGGGCAAGCCCATAGGCATAGACGATGGGAGAGGGGAGATGTAACTATCAAAATGAGAGACAAGAGACCCCAATTATCAGATCGCAAGATGGTAGACCCAACTCTAAGATCGGGAGATAGGAGACCCGATTATTGAGTTGACAATCAACAGGCTAAAGCAAATTTCAAGGGTCGCCTTCGGCCGGGGGTAATTGTTGTGCATTCCTCAGCAGGACGGAAAACCAATTATAGGGTCGGCCAAATAAGGTTGACCAGAGGCAATCCTAGGCCCATCGTGAGGAGGCGGTTCAACTAGAGCGTGCTGAGTCATATGGATAAGGCTATTAGAGACAGGAAGTCAAAGATAAACATATTCCACCTTCTAGATTATGAAGATCATGATCAACGTGATATCAGGAAACATCTAAATTTAAGTAGAAAACAAACGATAGTTCTTAGATTTTATTATTATGTGCTTAAATTTATTTGAATTAAATGTAAAGGGCTATGGATAGAGGATTATACCCTCATAATGCCCTAGGTCTCTATTAAGAGCAATCGGCGTCTGTAATTCTCTGCAATAGATATAGCTCTCAAAGATAGAGAATGTACCACTTCAAATTTCTTGCCCATTTTTAACTAGATTGCATTTTTTTTCATTAACTACGTGGAGCAAATACCGTAGTGAGATTGAGTTTTTGAAAGGTTTGGTCGGCGAATTTTCACCATCAATACTACTTGTGAGTTGTAAACAGATTGTCATCTTGATTAGTCTGCATCTGGACAACCTGACTATATCCATAAGGTGGTGAAGTAAAGAGGCAAAAGCCCAAGATCTAATCTTTTGAGCTAGTTGTATGTGTCCCCATAATTTTTTATGTCGGTTGATAACTAGTGATATTCTTCATTGTGTGAAGAAAACGAATGTTGGAGGGGAGCAACATAATCCAAAGAAAACAATAATGAATAAATTAATAAAATATTTCCTTTCAATAATAAAGCCATCTTCTATTAGGATAAGATATTTGTGTTTCACCATCACGAATGTCACAAGGTGTTCATTTCTGAGTTTCAAAAAGATTATGAAACAAACAAGAAAAAAAAAAAAACACTTCTATGAAATTTTAAAATATAATTTGTTAGGAAAAACCACCAGATTTTAATCAAATTCTATTAATATTGTTGCATTATTTCCAATCTCACTTTGCTCTAACATGATCTTACTAGTGAACCATAGCTTTTTAAAACCTAAAATAGCTTATAACATGAGGTTTTCGAAAATAAATAGGCAAAACTTATGGTATGAATTATTTTAGATAGGATTAGCCTTTTAATGATTTGATCAACGACTAAAAATAGGTCTACCTTAAGGGATGCAAATTTTTAACGTAGATACTTGTATATCGAACCATCGAATAAGGTGTTTAGAAAATAAGTTAGAACTAAAAGTACTGAGAACTTTATAGTATAACATGCTTTTGTTTTACACTATAGAATGTGAGAGCTTTACAGTATTTGAGTTAGAACTGATGAGTTGGAACTAAATTTACCAAACACCCCATAAAAGTTAATTCAACCGCTAAAATAATAATACCTATTATTAGGGTAAAAGTGCAGTTTCTACTATAACAACAACAATAACAACAACAACAACAACAATAATAATAATAATAATAAACAATGAAAATAGTAGCATGTCACCATGGTATATACTTTTGTTAGAGATATTGTAGTATGCCTTTCTCTCTCAAATGTTAGAAATCAAAGATCACATTAGTTTGAATGAAAATACACATTTTTAATGTGTTGACATCAGCTCTAAGTGCCACGGCACAGATTGTGCACCCAACGCCGTGATACCCAAAAACTGGCACTGTAGCACCCGCCTATGTTGATATGTGATGAAATAAATGTGCTCTTTGAGTTGTTTCAAACCAGTCTATTCATTAGTTGTACGTTTTCATACAAACCTGAATACTCTGAACACCTATTGATAACTGACATATCCGTTGTATTATTTATGTTAATATATGAATAGATACCTTTACAAAGGAAGAGGTTCCTTTCTGTAAAAAGGTTGTATGGATTAAACCAGTTATGTCTATTCATGAAATGATGCCTCCGTCATTATATAAACTCTAGAAAATTTATATATTTCATTTATTATTTTGGAACACAATATTATTGCTAGATATTGTGTTCAAAGTTTGTTGTATTTTGGGAATAATTTGTCATAAAACTTGTTAGCAAAATTTGAGAAACAAGGGTGAATAGAACATTTAAAAAGAGTATTCCTATACACTCCAAACCTATCTTCATTTCCAAAATTTCAACCTCCATTTTCTCTCTATACACACAAATACACCAAAGAAATTTTTCGCACACACATAGATCTTTATCATCTTCTTCACACTCTCAAAATATGTTGTTTTCCAGCTTTTGCCAAGTGTTCTTTCACACTCTATCAAGTTACTCCAATTCTTGTGTTTCGTTAAAAAAAAATGTTTGTCGTCAAAGATAACTATGTTAAAAGAAGAGAAATATTACAAATCCTCCCTAAAAGATTGTCAAAACGTGTTGCCTAATGCCGTGTCGCCTAAGAAAAGAAGCTCTACAATGAAGGTAAATCCGAATGTTCATCTAACATCGTTATCATTGAATCATTTATAAGGTTATCATTATCGTTTTTAAGATTAGTATCATATTGAATAATATATATATATATATATATATATATATGTATGTATGTATCCGAAAGTCAGTCAAGGCCACTTGAAGCAAATTGTCATTGTCAGATGATAAAAGGAACCAATGGATACCCATCTAATTTATCTCTTTCTTTCCTTTTTTTTATTTTTTTATTTTTGGTTGAAAAGGATCTGTAGAGACACTCAAACCAGTCGTTGTGACACAGCATTACAAGTGGGGAAAAAAAAAAAAGTGGGGACAGATTGTGATGTAGAGAAAATTTTACTGTTTAATAAAAGTAGTCTAAATTATTTTCTTAATAACAAAGAGTATAAAGCTCTCACGTATTACAGTAACAATAAAAAAAATTGCTACAGTATAAAGTCTTCATATGCTATAGCAAAAACATTTTTAGCCACCCTGTTAAACACCATATACCTTCTAAAAAGCTTCAGGAAATCTTTTAATTAGCCACCGAAAAGTTTAAAAAAATATCATTTTAGGAGCTAAGAGGAGAATCTTGTGACAAGGTATACAAAATAATGTAAAACATTTTTTTATCTTTCAAATCTCGATTGATCAAGCGTTGTTGATTACATTGTCATATTATTCTAAAAATCATATAATTTTATAATTTTATGTCCTATGAATATAGAGTAATTTTTTGTATAGCTTACCACATAAATTCCTAAGTTCAATAAGGTCTTTTAATTTTATTTTTCTTTTGGAGTGACCGTAGTTGTTGTCCTGACCCACACACTCAGTGGTTGCAATTGGTAAGGTAAAAAGTTGCACTATCTGATTTTTATTTTTTTTTTTATCAGATTCTGTTGAATTTGTCTATATATATATATATATATATATATATATATATATATTTCTTTTTTTTATTTTGATATGATTGTGCAAAGTACATCTGTACAATTACTATATAAAGACCAGAATACACCAAAATAGAGAGGTTGAATAATCAACGGGACTGAACAATTTTTTCCCTTTTTTTTGGTTGCCTTTTCTCCGTTTTCTGCTCTTTCATTTAAGTAAAATTTTCAACGGACCACAAACTTTGAGGTCGTTGTCAATGTGACTCTTTGGTTGCACGTAGAGCTACAAAACTCCAATTGGCTAAATAAATTAATGCATGAATTTATCTAGACAACTTTTAACTCTTAGTTCACAGCCGAAAAAAGGGCCCCCCAAAATATAAATAATATTCAAGCTGAGACGGCAAAAGGGCTACCTCATCAACCTGCTTCTGTCCTATTATTATTACCATATTTTACGAGATTTAATCTCTTCTGTGTTTTTATTGTGAATAAGTCTTTTCGGTACAATAGGAGGCAGGCCAAGCCTCACACAAAGGGTGAGACTTGACTCGGGGCATACTCTCTGTAAGAGGACCGAACCTTACTCTATGAGGTTAAATGTTAGTGCTATTTTCTTATTCAGATATATATATACACACATACTAATATAAAAATATAATTACTTATTTTTTTTTTTGGATTTATCGGTTTTGTGATTGATTGATTTTTCAAGGTGGGCAAAATAAGGAATGACTTGAGTGGTGCCCAATTGCCAAATTGACATAATGACAGCCATTTCCTTCTATTGGGGTCAACATATATTACTGTGGAGGGCAGATTTCACACGTTTATGATGTTACCTAGTTTGTTGTCGTTTTTTGGATGCATCTACTTCAGGGAAGCCAATTACCATCAGGTGTCGGATTCTCATTGGTACAATATGACTCGACTTTTATTATGGGCTAGCTAATATGCTTATAAAAATTATCTAGAAGAGATGCATTGTCTAGAAAATAATAATACTAACAAATAATAACAATAAGTCGGCACTTAAAAATAAAATTAAACCCCTCCCCCAACCAAAAAAAAAAAAAGGAAGAAAAATGTAGTGGACATTGTTTTCTGGTCGACTTTTAACCTACGGCGTGATTGGAATACTGAATAATCCAATTGCTTTGTTGAATTATTTTATAATGTGTAAATTATAATGTCTTAGGTCTTGCTGTTGATTTGATCAATGGAATAGAGACGTGTAACTTAATTTGTCTTTGTAAGAGATCGAGTCGTGCGTGTCAATCTTATCATCCTACATATCCACACGTGTAATCAATAAGTTATGAGAGATTAAAACAGAAAAAGGTTAGTACTTCTAATGGCAATTCTTTTTTTTTTTTTTTTCAATATGCAGACTTTTAGAGCCGAATATACTATAATATGTGAGAGTTTTATATTATAGCATACTTTTATTTTACATTATAACATATGATAGTTTTATACTGTAGCATACTTTTATTTTACATTGTAACATGTGAGAGCTTTATACTATTTGAGTAGAAACTCACGAGTTGACTTTATATTGTAGCATTCTTTTACTTCATACCGTAATATATGAGAACTTTATACTGTAACATACTTTTACTTTATACTGTAACATGTAAGAGCTTTATATTGTTTAAGTCGAAACTTACAACTTGGCTCTGAGTTTCGCCAAACACCCTAGTGTTGAACTGCCATTGATTTTATTCAATATGAATTTATGAGGAAATGTTTCTTTCTAAATTGAAAATGTAAAAGACATATAAATAAGAGTCGTGTCCTACTAGTATTGAGGATTTTTAAGGTAGGAATCATATGCAAGATCTTAACACATCAACGACAGAGTTTTATAAACAACTAGTAGAACTCGATAAAAATAATATATTAACGATTTAAAAAAAAAATGAAACAATAAAATATTATATACTACGATCTTTTTTTGAATACTGTTAAAGGATACTAGAGGTAAACATCCTAACGTTAAACACCGATGATATCACTATGAAATTTTCACTTTTTTTTCCCACCAAGGAATTTTAATAAAAGATGACTCAAAGAAAATGACATACTTCATTTTTGTCCACATATATATAAATATATATGTTAAATATACATATATCTGTATGTATATAGGGCAAAAGCTATACACGGATGATAAAATGCGGTCGTCTTTCTAAACTTTTTTTTTCTTTCAATATTGTATATAAAATTTTATAAAAATTACTCCTCTTAAAATTATATTTCGTCTATACCTCTTAAAGTTTCACTATAAAAACTGGACTTTTAGCCACAATATTTTTAGCAAAACTTTTAGTCATAACAAAATATTATGACTAACGTGCATTTAGTTACAAACTTTAGTTTAATTTTTGTTGTGACTTAAACTTTTAACCACAAAGTTTTTAGTCAATAGAAACAAAAAGTAGACTAAAATTTGTGAATAGTTGTACATTTAGTGACTAAAGTTTTAATAAAAATTATTGTGACTAAAAGTCTAATTTTTTATAATGTTTTTATATCTCTATTTAATTTTTCTTAATAATGTTATTAGACACTCTGCACCCACTAAGTTTTATGGATCAACCCCTCTATGTATTCATGTGTCGGTATGTATGTATATGTATGTATATCATAAGTGATAAGTCATAGCACCTCATAGATCATGAACACTTATTTGGAAATTTTGTCCCTTGTTGGGTCTCGGGGATATTGGCCAAACTCGATGTAATTGTAATATCTAGCATTAGTCCCTTCCTCTTAACTGCTGCCCACGTGAGCTAAATGATTAATTAGTACAGAATTTTAAGACTGGAGGTTAAGATGTTACTAATGATTTTTGCTAGGCTATATTATTGTATTACCTGGAGCTATTAGTCATTCAGAATAATTACAAATCAATATGCAATAAACTCAGTAAAAGCTTTTGCCTAAAAAAAAAAAAAAAAAAGAAATTCCATTCACTATCCGATTCTGCAAGCGTATAGTTGCTTGATTTATTCACTATTATTTGATCCTGATGTGTATCCTTTCTTAATTTATAGGTTTAATTCAAATAATACTACTTAATATTATTAATACTTCTTAGTATATACGTGGCTGGTAATTTCACATTTTTCAATAACTGCCTATTATTTTGTTGGAAACAAAGTAATCCAATTCAATAGATACTATTCTTTTTTTTTTTTTTTAAGAATATGTGGATGATATTCTTTCCTGTAAGGGAATGTCTACAAAAGCAACAGAATACTGGTGGCCGGTGGGATATATATATTTTTTTAACATTTTAATACAACACAATTCAATAATTTTTTATCAAGAGAAAAAGAAATGTAATTTAGACAATAAAATACCCTTAGAA
This sequence comes from Artocarpus hirsutus, assembly GCA_946598075.1. Lineage (NCBI taxonomy): Eukaryota > Viridiplantae > Streptophyta > Magnoliopsida > Rosales > Moraceae > Artocarpus > Artocarpus hirsutus. The sequence continues at coordinate 33,594 of CAMOHE010047339.1, forward strand.
AGCGGGTGTGAAAATAAGAGAATTTTGTGGTAGAATGTAAACACTATTAATGTATGCATTCCATATTAAGTTCCATTAAATTTTATAATTTTTAATGTTTAGTATAATAAGATGATGAAAAATAACAAAATATGAAGTGTGTGTATATATACACACAATGATTTAGTATAATAAGATGATGAAAAATAACAAAATATAAAGTATATATATCTTTGGCGGCTTTTTTGGTGAATATTTCTACCAATAATACATCTTTTTAAACTAATAGATTTGATGAAAATTATTTTTTTAAAATATAACTGACTTAAAAATAGATATCGATCGAAAAATTCACTTATACTCCGACAAAATATCAGAGTTTTTGGTGCATTAATAAACGAACCCTTCAACTTCTACAGTGTGAGAAGGGCAACAAAAAATTGGATAGGGTATGTTAGCTGAGTCAGCAACAACTTGATATGACATTTCTCTTGAGTTAACCCACCTGGTCACCGACTTAACCATGGTTAAAATTCCAAACTGGGCCCACAAAGCCCAAGCCAATTTCTTTCCCACTAACACAACAATATAAAACACAGACGAACCCCTCCTCCTTCTTCCGGTGTCACCATTAAAGCTCTCTTCCAAAGCCTCCATTCCGTCCGTACAAATGCTCTCTTCGCCTTCCTCCTCGTCGTTCCTCGCCACTCCCCCGCTCTCTCCCAAACCTTCTTGTACTTCTCCGCCGCCATCTCCGCAGTCCGTCAGATTCGGAACCGTTCGCGCATACGCCGGCGGCAGCGCCACCGCCACCACGGCGGAGCAGCAGGAGAAGCAAGCAAAGAACAAGAACGCGACGGCGTCGTATCTGAACATCGAGAACCCTTGTGGACTGATGGCGGCGACGCTTTACGAGATCCTTGGCATACCGACAGGTGCCACGTGTGAGGAGATCAAGGCGGCGTACAGGCGTCTGGCTAGGGTTTGCCACCCCGACGTGGCGGCTATCGGCCGGAAGGACTCGTCGGCCGAGGAGTTCATGAAGATCCACGACGCCTACTCCACTCTCTCCGATCCGGCCAAGCGCGCCGACTACGATCGGAGGCTCCTGATCAGGCGTCGCGGCCAGCCGTTGACCGTCGTCGCCTCCAGGTTCTCCAGCTACGCTCGCCGGAATTGGGAGACTGACCAGTGCTGGTAGGGATTTCCGATTCCGATTTCCGAGCTCGCCTGATTTCGACTCCGATTTGGACTGATTAAGTGCTTGATTAAGGGAGATTAACGTAAGAGATTACCACGGAGAAACAGAGATTAGTGAGTGGATTAGTAATTATAGTACATAATTACGAGTGATCACTTGTTATCAAAGATCAAGATTAAGGGCTTCCACGAGCGATCTGAGCTGTCGAATTTGATCAAGATCATCTATTTTCGTCGGAGAAGTTGAAAACAGTATAAGAAATCGCGCCAAAATCAAAAGACTTAGAAGTTCGAACATCTTTTTGTTTTTTTGGGCGAAAGTATATTAGTATAATTCTGTAATGTAATTAGGGCAGAAAATATTCAGAATCTCTCCCTTTTTTAGTTTTATTTTTGTTCTATTTGGGGGGTTTCTTTATGTTTTCTTTGCTTGTTAGTTGTATACTATTAATAGAAGCAAATTGGGGCTCACTTTTTTCTTTTTTTTTTTTTTTTATGGGGGTCAATTAATTTTTGTATGTAATTGTAAGTCTTATTTGCTCTGAATATGTAGTTGTAAGTTTGAACTAATTCAACAGTTACTTTCCATCAAAAACTCGTCAAACGATTCTCCGAAAAAAGGGGTCCCTCTCCGTTGAGAATGAATGAATGTTTCAAACCACTTGATCTGGTCGAAATCGTTGTTTCGACCAATTTAATAGTTAAAAAATAAATACGTATTTATAGATTATTTTTTGGGTATTTATAGGGGATATCTTAAAATAATAATAATAAAAATAAAAATAACTTATCAAGATAGTTTTTTTATCTAAAAAATAGGATCTTTCTCCTGGAGATGACAATGGGGTAAAGTAGGGTCGGCAAATGCTCTTTTCCATCTCCATTCTTACTCCCCAAAACCATCCCTCTCTTTGCTAAAGAAAAGGCGGGACAGAGTCGAGAAATCCACGTTGAAGGAGTCCCCACTATGATGTTTATTATCGACAAATATTTCTATAATAAAAAACAAAACATAAGTTGAAATTCATCCTAAATTTAATCTAAATTTAATGTTTCAACAAAATAAACCACATTTCAAAAAAATTTAGATGTCGAGAATAAATTAATATTTAAAATAATAATGATAATAATAATATTTTTGACAAATTAATAAAACGTATGAACATTTCTTATATGTATATGGAGGACCTTCGCTCAAGCACAAGCGTTTGTCCCAATCCCTGCCCTAACCCCTAAGTATTATCCCTCAACCCTACTGTTTTCTAAGGGCGGGTACCAGTGAGGTTGCCTTCCCGCGAGACATACTTCATCATCCTTACCTTCTGTGGGCATTCCAAACCGATAATACTCGTTTTCAAACTTATCAGATATAATCAAATCTTTTTTTTTTTTGCAGATATATATTTACCAATAAATTATTTTAGTACCTATCGAAAAATTTCCTAAAAGATTATCAAATAGAGAGTCAGGCTTTCTATATCCACTCATATTAAGGCAAACCCAATTCTATTTTCACCGTCCTTATCACCATAGATCACTCCATGCAATTGAATAGGACTTTCATATAACAAATAAAAAAAAATTAATTTGTTGACACATATGTACAGTAATCGCATCTTTAATTATGACAAATAAAATTTTTATATTAATGTTTATTTTTTATTTATCTTTTATTCGCCTTCCATTAAATTTCATTAAAATTTTTAGGCACATTAAGATGCTTGTTTCATTATATTTTACACACTTCAAACTGCGCGTTCATCTTCTATTTTTGTTGATGACAACGGGCCAATTGTTTTTGTTGACCTTAATTTGGTGCCCTCGTTAATTATTGGTTACTAGTCATCTTTAGATATCTTAATAGTTTATTCCCAAATACCCTTTTGCTTAAAAAGTCTTCTAGTGCTTGTTGCTCTATGGCAAGCTGGTTATATATCAATATCCATTAGTGTTAATAAATTAAGATATTAAATATTAGCTCTATGGGTGTCATGATCTGTGATTCTGATAGGGCAACAAACACTAATACAAGTCTGAGTAGTGGGCCTTTTTGCAACGGAAAGGCACTTAACACGTCTCACCGTTAATATGAAATAAATCAAATACATAGTTTTGTGGTGAGTTACGCTATAGTATGAGTCAGAAATTTGGATAGGATATTGGAATTCAGCTAGAAGAACTTTTGAACTTTCTGACTGAGACGTGTGAGTTGTTTCATTGATTTTTGGGAGAATAGAAAAATAGATACATGTATTTGTGTATGGAGTGAGTTTCTAGAAGGAGTCTCTGGTGGCTTAAGGAGTCTTTAATAATTAATACATACATACATATCAATCAGTAGACGCAGTCTCAGTCGTTAAATTTTCATTAAATTCTGCTATAGTATCATACAATTTTTCAATTTAATATAATTTTAATGTGATATAGTTGTCATGAGAATGGTGTTTTGCTTGTAGGACTAAAAAAGAAAAATTTTTGTCAGAGTAAGGAAAATTTGTTCGAACAAGAAAAAAAATTACTGAAAGGCATAATTTTAAACCGTCAATTTTGTATTTAAATTTTTATTAAATTGACACAGTTTTTTTTTTTAGTTTTACATGATCAAGATTTGTTTTGTCAGTATTTTTTTTTTTTTTTACCCTTACCACGGAACTCTTGTAAAGTTGAATGATAGAGTGTGTGTGAACCAAAATTCATATATATACATATATATATATGTATATATATAGAAAAAGACGCAAATATTTTGGGCCATGTATAATTATCATGGGAAATTTGTCTGTATTCTTAAACTACGGGATTTTCATAAGTCCTTATACGGTAGGATATCTCATGTAGACGCACATTTTTAATTATTAAATTTGATCAAAATCAAATCAAAATAAAACTATATGCAGAACATATAGCCGTTTGGTATTATTTTCAAAATAAGTGAATATATTTTTGTTTTTAAAAATAAGATTTTTTTGAGAATTATGCTGAGAGTGTTTTTAAAATTTTTGTCTCAAAAAATATGCAAAAACATTTCCAAAATTTTTGAAAACAAAAACAAAAATTTCTGATATAGAGTTAACAATTCAAAAACAAAAACTTACCCATAGTTCATTTTTCAAGCCCTACCGTGAAAATATTCTTATCATATAGCTTCAATACACGTAGTCACAGAAATACCCGAAACTCCAGGCGCTGAAATTAGTGATTAAAAAAAAATAGTGGGTAGCACTGGTGAGGAAGGAAACAGTGTCTAGGTAAGTAGTATAAAAATCAATCAACATATCACGAAATTTGATCAACACTGCGAGAACCTTCAAGAAGGTTGAAATTTTGGATTTGACCAGCTTTCAAAATTTATCATCTTTATTTTTTTTTTTTTGCCCTTCTAAAATGCCATATAAGTCTTTGTTTGTTTTTTGAAAGTTGCTGTTTGATTCGGGAATGTGATGCTAATAATTCATTATTACTCTCTTCCAAATAATAAACAAGGGTTGTTTGTGGTGGAGAGAGAAAGAGAGATTTGATTTGAAAAGTAACACTAATTTTTCAAGGCATTGAATTGTCATATTGTTATCTCACTGTCGCGTGCATGACTAAGACTTCCATTGTTCAAATAATGGAACTTTGAGCATTAAATCATCTATTTTTCTTCCCTAAATAATTTATAAGCAATCCTATTTAATTTTATAAGGTTAGAATCATGCTGCTAATAAAACAGTAAACTCGGTCTAAAAACTATACTACATATTAAACCGGAGCTCACAGTCTGTAATTAGTGGAGTTTTAACCCCCCGTAGGATGAAAATGATTTTTCATAATTTATTTGTATAGTTGGATCTGAAAAAATATTATATATATATATATATATATATATATCAATAAGATTCTTTATTTTTAAACCGTTAGATATATGTTGAAAGCATGCATTATAAATATAAGGTCTTACAATACGTAGAAAGACCCAAATATTATTTCATGTTAAGACTTTAACCTATAACAGAAAAGCAAAGCTATGCATATTACCTAGAGAATCAAAGAATGCATGCATATTTATTCTATGTTGATTTTGTGTAGTTAATTTCTAAAGTCTGAACATAATGACACTTTCGACGTCACTATGTTTTTTTTTTATGATAAAACAATTTACATAAATTGTTATATTAAGTACAGAATATTCTAGTTTTGCCAAGGGTTTTTAACAATAGTAATTCGAGATAATATTTTGCACTTAAATGTAAATATTTCTTTAAAATTCAAGTTATTAAGCGTTAGGCATATGATTGTCTTTATCAAATTCATGAAATTTTTAGCTGATCTTTATGGCTAGGGACCAAACCGTGAAGGAAAAAAAAAATACTCAAAAAGTAGTATGCCAAAAGAATAAAATAAAAACTGAAATGTCACAATTCTCATACTTTTGGAAATAACGATGTTGCAACCATTTTTATATTCGTTTGGCCAAACGTAACAGACACCCCAAAGCTAATTGCTTATTAGAGAGACGTGTGAGCTTGACACTCAAACCAAAGCCTACTTTATCATTAGTTAGTTTTTAACAAATAAATGGTTAATACATTATTACTGTTGTTGTTGTTGTTGATCATAGGCCCATGTGGAGACAGTGGAGGTCCTCAAAAATTGCAAAGGTCAAGACCTGCTCATTATACTTTATATCAACCTGTAGAGAATATATATATATATAGAGAGAGAGAGACAGAGAGAGAGAGAGAGCAATACTGTTTTAACCGTATTATGTTTAATGCTTTAATGTTGACGCTAAGTACAATGCAGACACAAAGAACATACATGAGATGCCAGTCAAACTCAAACTCTAAATGATATTCTGAAAGGATATGACAGAAACTATACCGTATTTAATCGAAATGCATAAATATGCTTGGCAGGGCGAGCGAGAAAAATTACTCACGAGGGACAGAACAGGGGCAAATCAGGAGATGGAAAATTTTAAAAAGAAGGAATAAAATTTCAAGTTGGTTAAATACAATTTTAAGAGGGTTAAACACTAGTTTTATTAAACTTTATGTACAAATGAGCAGCCATCCACCTGATTCGTAAGTGGCTCCACCTTGAAAGTTGATGTTTCATAAATCTTGAGATTGTTCTTTGTAATATTTTCTCAATGATGATACAAAATTCACCCTTTCATTTCCTTTTTTTTTTTTTTTACTGATCACATAAAACTCACCCTTAAGATGTCAAATTTAGCAGGGATCAAACATAGACAATTACCCTTTTGGCGGGTTTATTTATTGCATAACCAGAATCGACATGAATTGAAGCAGTGGACAGGATTAAAAGGCCCCTTTTTTTACGCAGGGAGAAAAAATTCCATTGCAGTACTTTGCTACGGAATCTTTACTCATCTAGTTCAGTTTAAAATATATGGATGTATGTTGGTTTTGAAAGTAAAGGACGATTAAGAAAATGAATTATTAAAATATTGGACTATGTGTATATATATATATTTCTTATCGTTTACTTCAACGTCAAATTTTTGCATGTTATTTTATATACGAGGTGTTATGTACTAACTGAAATTACAATTCACTAGTTTAGAGTTATTATACGTAGCTATGTACGCGACACGTATTATATAGATTATAACCTACTTATAGCTTATGGACAGGCCGGTTTTCTAAGAATATTAATATCCTCTGTGTGTGTGTGTGTGAGAGAGAGAGATTGATGATAAAAAAAATCTAGACAATTCACAGTCGGCGTCTTGAGTACTGTAAGCTGATTAATTAGACACACACATATATATAAGAGTGTGTTTAGAAACAAAGTTTCAACTTTAAAGTTTCAAATGTTACAATGTAAAGTTATCATATGTCACAGTGTAAAGCAAAAATATACTACAGTATAAAGTTCTCACATGACGTCACAATATGTAAGTTTCAACTTGTCTCAAATTCTAATATATGTATATGTATATGTATGTATTATATAACATGTGTGTATAAACATGGCATGCTAATTTTTGGATAGATTATAACAAACTTATGCTTTGTTTTCTAATTATTTTATTTTAAAGTTAGAGAAGGAAATTTGATTATGAATGGAACTCTCGTCGAGTGAGTTTTGTAATTTTTTTCGTATTCTCAAAATTCAACGTTTAATCTGAATATATAGTATTTATGACGTGTTGCATACCAACTGGAGTTTAGCAGCATTTAGCAAATACAGAAATTATTATACATTATTTTCTATGCTACACCTGTATAAAGATTCCATCTCATAACTTATCATTTTTCATAGAAAGTATATATTGTTTCGTAATTATGGTTGATATAATGTTCAAGAGAACATATAATAACCAAAGTCAACTTGAGAGTATAACTATGTAGTAGATTAAATTAGTTTTATGTCAACTGTTTATCTATTTGGCATTTAAGGTTGGATTCAATCATACACTAACTAGTTTATTTGTTTTCTTAATTATTTGGTTTTGTAGAGAAAAAGGAATCGTGAAGCTGATTTTTTTTTCCTTCAGCGTTCTCAATTTTTGTATTTTTCTTAATTATTTAAGTGTCACATACTTTCAGAATTGAGTAGCTAGCATATACTAATATATTAAAAAGAAAACATAGCAAATACTAATTAGGAAAGGAAAAAAACTAGAATTAAAAAACTATAATTAAGTATACTTATGTTCAAGGGTTTAAAAATAGCATTTATAAACAGGACAAAATAACACTTATTTATAGGAGTTTTAAGTGCAAGGGCGGAGCCAAAAAAAAATTAGTTGGAAGAGCAGAACATATGCTAATATTGTTAAAAAAAATAAATGAAAAAGATATTGAATTTTAGGGGGCGAAACATTATTTCAAGAGACAAAACATAATTTTAAAGAGATAAAATGAAATTTTTATAATATTTTATAAACAACAGTGAAAGGAAAAAAAAGTTTAGGTGGATGGCTGGCCGTCAACACTTATCCATGTGTAACTCCACCCCTCTTACCTGGGTACGTATTACTTGTGTAAAAGATTCAAGACTATAGCTAATTATTATCAAAATGTTATTAAAAATGTTGCTAGAAACATAAATATTTCTGCTATCTTTGTTTTTTTTTTCCTGAATATATGTATTACTGGTTGGTGATAAAGAAAAAACAAAAACAACTCAAAGTCAACTTCTCAAGTATAATTAGTGATTAATTAGATACATATAAATTGTTTTTCCATTTGGTTTTTTTTTTTTTGTTTAAATTATATATATAATTTTGGATTTATGAGAGCAGTGAGCCAACTCAATAAATGAAATAAGTTAGATTAAATAAACTGAAGCACAAATGCATACGTGTTCTGGGCAAAGATCAATGGGACAAGTTAATAGATTTTAACGAACAAATAGATCAAATAAGTGCTAAAGTCAGCACTATTTTAATCAATATATTGTTGAAGTTTGGTTTTGTTTTGTTTTGTTTTTTCTTATTTCTGGGTGGCGAAACATAATGAAATGTTAGTATGGGGTTTCGGAAATTTGACTTCTATTTTCGGTTTTTTTCAATTGAAATTTCTGTAGTACATGACGGTTGAAGAACATGTTGTAGCATGCAAACAAACCAATAAAGGCTCAAGATGTGCTAAAAAATTAAAAAATTAAAAAATTAAAAAACCCTAGTCCATGTTGATCACCTATCAACTAGGATTTGAGTACCCAATTTGACGAGCATTCATTTACCTTCTTAGGATTCGAGAGTTGCTCACTAGTGTGTGTCATAAATCATAAAAAGTAGTTACACCTTACCATTTATGATTTAAGAAAGAAAAACTCTAATTTGTCCGATAGGGTTCTGAACCTGTTAGTGACAACTAGATAGTTCCTTATAGCTTATTTTTTATCTTCAATGGATCAAAACCTCGTAAGAATTCTCTCTAAAAAATAGAGTAAAAAGACGACTTTTTAAATGATAGATAAAAAGTTATTGTTGTCCCGCAATTCCTTGTTGTTTTATAGAGCCAACGAGTGACTAAAGACAAATAGGCTAACCACTTCCCGTTCTCAATTCCACCTGAAGACAAGAAAAGTCTATTTGAGAATATAAATATAAACTTGAAATACTATAACAATTTAAAATTTGTAAGAAATAACATCATAGTAAAATTGAATTGAATCAAAACACAAGCTTGAAGTTTCTTTTCTTCACCAAGCTATTGTTGTCAGGACTTCAAACGATTTTTTCTTTTCTTGAATAGTCCTCTGCAAATCCGATTTGAACAAGAGTGCTCACTTCTCGCTTCAAGTCGTTGCACGAGTCTTTGACTGTTGAACGCGCGCAGTTAGGGGAAGTTTGTTGAGGACTTTGGTGCTTTTGCTTCTTGCGTGATTTCACTTCCATTGGGCTTCTAGAAGATTTGTTAATACTTCTGTTTATCCATTTAGGAGATCCGAAAATTATGATTAAATTAAGGGCAATTTAATCGAAAGTGGCTCAAAGTGACAAGGGATAGGATCTAACAATACAATAATTATGTTCTCTTTTTTGGGTGACCATGCACAGGGAAGGAAAGAGCGGCACATACCATCTAGAAATAATCATAATTCCACTATTTTTGGTGGGAAATGAGGCTTCAAGCTTCTAGAACAGAAAATTAAAAAATTAAATGACGTTTTGAAAATAAACAATTAAATTATTATATTTTTAAAAGTAATAATTGATGATGTTTTGGTATATTCTCTCTACGTTTCACAGACAAGCCCATTAATGATTTTTAAATGAGAAAAGACAAAAAGAAAGGGACAATTCTAATGGGTGTCTGATGAGGATCCATATAGTATGAAACCGACAATGCCCCGCCATTCAATGGCTTTTGTCACGCCTAATTGCCTATTATTTCTCCATTTCCCCAAAAAAAAAATTTTTCCTTTATGACCCAAGGGAGAGATGTCTTGCTTTTAATAAAAGGGAGATTTTAGGTAATGATGCCCTAAATCCACCTCTTCATACAATTGTTTCTTTATATGCATTATCACCGCTAATTTAATGTATTTATTGGTATGTTGTTATCAGTAGTATCTAGCCTGCGTGGACAATCCCATTAAAAAAAAAAAAAAATCAACAGATTTTTATAAAGGAAAGGTCTTTTTTTTTTCAAGGATTTTGGATAGGGTGCTTTCATAGATACCTTTATTTTGCTTTTCAACCACATTTTATTCTATTTCTTACGTGCTTTTAAAATTCTAAAAAAGTCCTTGTACTTAAATATTATTAATTGGTTTTTTTTTTTTCACCTATCTACTAAATAAACTTAATAATTTTTTTCGAATCATTTTTCTTTTTTCAGTTTATATATTAAGCGATAGTTTTTCCATAGTATATTTTTTCCTTTGTATTAAATCAAACTTTGGATTCCAAGAAACTATAATCGGTAGTGAATTGTAAGTGTTTATATATGAACTGAACAAATTGTATTTTCTTTACTTAAAACATAAGAAAAATGCAGTTTTTTTAATTTTTTTATATCATGTTTTTTTATGAAAACCAAAGAGTAGTTCTTTTCACTTGAGTACACGATTTGTAGTTATATCAAACAATTTGCAATCATATATATAATTATAATTAATATATATAAAACAATAATAAAAATAACAATTTTGAAAAATAAATAAACCATATATTTTTTATGGGAGACTCTTTCATATGACAAACTATTTCTATTCTTTTGAAAAAAAAAATAATACCCTAGTTTTTAGAAAGGGATATATATTTTTCGAAGATAGAGTATGTAATGAGTATTTATTTAAAACACTTTTATTCTTAGGAGTAATTTTATTACTAGGTAATACACTAATAAATAAATCTTATTAAATAAAAATTGTGAATAGTAAAATAATGGGTCTCAATAAACGCACCCAATCGATAAAAAAATAATTCCTATGGAAAATGACACACCCAAATAGAGAAATGAGCTTTTTCCACTTTGAACTAGTAAAGAAATGGACGGTTCTTCTCAGACTCTTAAGGCTGTTTATTATCAAATCCTTTTTTCGACAATTTTTGGTTCAGCTATCAAATCATGGGAGTGAACTAGAGAGCCTAGAGAAATAAGAATTGGAATTCGAATACACTAATTTGTCAAAAATTCAACCCTAATTTACACAAAAATAATTTAGATTATTGACTTGGTACCCCGCACCTAATTAATGCTAGGATATAATTAACAATTGGTGTTCATTAATTTCATTTTATCATTCTCCAAACCTTACCAAACGCGGAAGAGCTAGAGAAACAGAGAGCATAAATTATATTTATATAATAAAATTTGAAAAAGAAAATAAAAACAATTTCTAATAATATTTCCCTATAATGCCGTCCTCTAATATAATGGATTGTCTGATGGAATGGACCTAATTTGACATGTTAGCATCAACAAGGTATGAGGGACCTCCGCCTAATAAAAGCTTAATCAGTTTGGATAAGATTAAGGTGACACATATATAAATTAGTATTATATAATGTGATATAATATACATTTTTATGTCCTTTAAAATTATTATTGCCGTTTTACTTTCAAAACACTAATTTAAAAAAAAAAAGATTGTTCAGGTATAAATGAATTTATTGACTTTTTAGTAAATAGTGATAAAAATATACATATAAATTAGGGTTTTATGCGAATAAATTCAATAAATCTCAGATTTTTTGTTTTAGTCATGGAGTAAACTTAGATAATTCTTGATCAAGTAAACTCATTAAATATCATATTTATTGCTATTTCCCACCTTGTCTAAAATTTGTGACATTTATTTATTCTGCCTAAAGAAAATATTATTTACTTCGTTTTCACTATCATTTTAAAATAGTGCTTGGCATTCAAAATTCAAAATTTTTATACTAATTTCAAGTTGTCATTTTTTTATTGATAAATATAATATTTTATTATTAAATGACATGATAATTTTTTAAATGACTGCTGATACAATAATGAAAACTCAAATTAATAAAAAAATTAGAAGTGTGTCTAACTCATCTTTCCATGCCCATTCATAAAATTTTCCTAACTAAGAATACTTGCTTTTAAAAGATAGCAAACTTAGGAGATGATTGAGAAAATTACATATGATGTGACACTTTAGAAAAAATATGTTTATCCATGTCACACTTTAAAAAAAAAAAGTTGTGATATACTACCATTCATATTAGTTTTTTAAAATAATTATTGTGAGTTTAAATCTTTTTTCCCAACAAATTTATGTAGACAAATCCTATCACCTCTCAAAACTCTCTTTCTCTTCTTCCTTCATCAATCATAATAACTTTTAGTAGCATAATAAGTTTTAAACATATGTGATATTCATAAATTTTTTTAAATGATTACATTTATAAATTAAAAAAAATATCATTTATGAAAATTCTCCTATTGATTCATGATAGATTGTCTTTTGATTAGTGAAACAAGAGGTCAACCATCCTGATTGAGAGGTGGACCAGATTGGGGCTGTCATTAGATTAGGCCCAAGTCGTCAATTTCGAGTTCATGGACAATTTGACTTAGTTGGGTATTCTAGGCCCATAAATCACTATTTTTTGTAATTTTCATAAACGTGATTTTATTTTTTATAAATATCACTCATGTTAATTTATGGCATAGCGTAACATATAATATGAATAATAATATAGTATGAACTTTTAAAACTGTGGCATAGTATGTAATTTTCTCTTTTTTTGGCTCATACTTTTAAAATTCTCTATTTTTATTTTTGGACAATGAAATATACTAAGTTAAGTAGTATATCACTTCTTAACTATCAGTATTATGTTCAATCACTTCTTTTTTCTTCCTTTTATTCATAATATTTTGCTTAGACAAAAAGGCCAAAAATACCCTTAAATAACACTTATTTGTCTTGTCTTAACTCAAAATACTCCATGGATTTAGATAGAGTCTCGCTCATAGATAGAGGAGGAGTACACGCTATTATGTTAGGCAAAGGATCTCATTTGCTTAATTTTTTCTTAGTTCTCAACACTCTCCTGTCTAGTTTATGCACCCAACAAAAATCATCAAAACATCTAAAACAATTTGAAGAAGATAATTGAGCTACTTAATAAGTTTAGAAATATATACATAATGGACAGGAGAAACATACTCTAAGTTTTCAATTTTTTTATATAACTTTTTTCCTTCTTAAGATTTTATCCCATTGAGTTTTTCTTGTTAAATTTTTTTTTTTACTAATAATTTACGTTGATTTAATAAGAATTAATGTTTTATTGTGCCAAATAGTTCTTTGTCTAGTGTGTACTCCAAAATTTCATTTTGACGCGATGAGGGGCAGACACACCCCTTTGAATGACACCAGTCATGGGTTGGTCTGGCCCCATATATCGTAAAATGGGCTGTGAGAGAGACTCGTTCACAACACTAATCCAGAATAAATGGGTCCTGAACGACACTATTTCATTACGAAAATTTTGGTAAAAATCATATTTTTGAAACTTATTTCTAATAAATGCCTCACATATTTAAAAAATTATTATGATAAATGAGAGAGAAAAAGGAAGAGAGAGTCGAGAAAGTGTTAGGATTTGTTCATTTGAATTGGTTGAGGAAAAAAATATTTAAACAACTTGCACAAATTATTTTTAAAAAACAATACGAGTAATAGTGTGCCACAACCATTTTTAAATATAACATAAATGAACACGTTTTTATAAGTGTGGCATAATACGTAATTTTTTATTTTATAACTCCAAGCCATGAGGGTTCAAATAGTGTGAAGCAAATAAGACATTTGCATAAAACTATAAAGTTACCAAAGATCTGGCAGAAAAATATCTTGCGTTGCACAAAACCATGAGGTCTTCATTTTGTACGGGATCAATCTCAGACCTTTAGCATCATTCTTACTTTATCTGCTTAACTTTAAAAATTTTAATTTTACTCTCTAAATTTTTATTAGTCCTACTTAGCCTATTAAAATTGACGGGGAAAAAAGTTAGTCTCACTTAGCCCATTTTGTTAGAATTAAATTGAAAATAAGTTGAAAAGACAAAATGAGCTCACTTATCCCTCTCTTTTTCTAATTGTTTTTAATTCTAACTTGAAGGGGATTAAGGAGGACAATTCAAAATCATGGAGTGAAATGAGTGTGTTTTTAGAATTGAGAATAAAACAAATTCAAGCTTCAACAACCTCATTCTTTATGATTCAACTTCTTTCTTTATCATGGCTAATATCAACTAAGACACTCTTAAACTTTTCAACAAATTATTATAGGAAAAATGTTGACGTTATTCAATCACAAGCGCAATACTGTCAAAACAGGGAAGAAATTATAGAGAGAGAGGGACTTGAAGCTACTTGAAAAGGTAAGATATAAACGTCGGGAAAAAAAAAAAAGTTAAGATATAATGAAATAATATGATTGCATCTTTGCAAGATGTTACTTGAAAAACAAAAAATAAAACACTAAAAACCCAAAAAAATATATGTTCATGCTACACTATCTGAAACCTAATTACAATGGGATTCAAACCTTTAGTACCAATTTTAGAATATGTTGGGGGATTTTCTGCTTCACTAATGATGATACGACATGTGTTGCCTAGCCCGAGGGAAATGTCAATATTCGACTACGATACCTATGTCAAGAGGAATTAGATGAGTCAAAAGAGAGCCGAAGAACTCTGAAGACTTGAAGGACCACCTCGAGAAGGACCTCGAGGAAACCTTACAGATGAGGATAAGTGATAAGCAATAAGCAATAGGACATGTGTCCGTGTTAAGGCTACTTCTCTTGACACAATACATGGATGATTGCGCTCCCTAATCACTGAGAGAACGTATAATGGCAGATTCCAAGAAAAGACAAAAACAAAGAATGAAGAATATTCTTTCCAAGCCTTTGCTAAAGAAGAGAAGAATACAAAGCCTAAGATCCCAAAAAGGAACGTGACATGTTAAGGATCTAATAATTGATGAAACGATCATTAGATCTTTGATAACCTTACTATAAATAGCTCGTTTATAAGAAAAAAGTAAGAGATGGACTAGCTCATAATTTACGACCAAAATAGAACTCTCCTCTCTTATTTTGTTCAAAATATCTCCATTGCTGTTTGGTTAAGCTTTGGACTGTCTCTGCACATACGTTGGGAGTGAACGGAGCTTAAGCGATCTCACCGAAGATCATCAGAACATGTATGAAGGGATTGATGTTTAGAAATCCATCCCAATAGAATGACTAAAATTCAACAAAACTCATCACTACCCGATTACAAATAGCTCAAATAATTAATCTCGTAATTGAATCCAAGATGTTGTTCGTCATCACAGAGTGGTTTGCCGTTACTTGAGACTATTATTTGAGTTGCCTAGAAGATCGGGTGGTGAAGGGTTATTGTTATATTGTGCATTTCGAAATGGGTATTTAGGGTTTAAATTAAGAAGAATTAAGTTTCAGAATAAAGATAGTACTGAAACTTTCTTAAATTAGATTGAAGCATGTATGTTAGTTTTTTTTCTTTCCGTTTTCTTTTTTTTTTTTTTTTTTTTTCAAGTCACATCTTGAGAAATTGTGTACTTATCATTTTATCTTATACTCCAAGTCTCTCTCTCTGGTTGGATAATTTTCTTCCCTGTTTTGAAGGCCTTTTCACAGTTTTGCGCTGGTGATTGAATAACGTACGTCAACGTTAATCTTCCCTTAATAATTTGCTGAGGAGTTCGAGCGCTGTCTAATTAGTTGACGCTTAATAGCTGATAAAGAGAGATGTTGAATAATGAATGAGATGGTTGAAGGTTGAAGATTTTTAATTTTTAGGAAAAAAGAGACTCGGTTAATTTCAGAAATTAAATGAAAAAATAAATAAGGTAGAAAGGAAATCAAAATATACAAAGGGGAAAAAATGCACAAGTTGGGAAGGGAGAAAAAATCTGCGGAATGTGCATGGAAACAAGAGAACAAAACCCATTAGGGAGAATAATAACAAATAAAACTCATTAAGCAGAGCCATATAGAAATAAAGGTAGATTGTCACCCTTAAATTTTTTTTTTATAATTTTGTATATAAAACTTTATCAAAATTATATTCTATCTCTTTAAAATTACATATTATCTTCTTAAAATTATATTTTACCCTTCTAAAATCAATTTTACCCCATACAAGTCATTAGTTCATGAGTCACACGTTTGCCTTTTATATATATATTTTTTTCGCTTCCCCCCTACTCATCATCATCATCAATGGCATACAGTTAAAAGAAACCTTTTCAGAATATATATCCATCCACGTGAAACACGAGTACATACAGTTTGATATTTAATTAAGGCACATGCAAAACGGAAAAGCATAGTACAATTTAACAGAGTTCAGAACAACAAAATTACTCACTTTGTTCGGGGAAGATGTACCTGATAATACATCGCCATTATATATCTTTAGGAAAAAAGGACTGGTCCGAAATTGTTATAGCAATTGTCACTTCGTTCCTTTGTCACCATCATTGCTTTAAATGTTTTAGATTAATTGGGAAACATTGCGCAGTGCAAGAGATTCCCAATGAAATGTGGGCACACGCGCTCACTCTCTCTCTCTCTCTCTCTCTCTCTCTCTCTCTTCTCTCTTCTCTCTTTTGCGCTGTATAATACTTGAGACACGTGCAAATGATCACCGCACTCATATAAAGGCTCATGGCCAATTTCTTGCAAATGATCACCCCACTTATATAAAAGCTCACGGCCTATTTCATTCATGCATGGTTTCAAAATAAGTGCAATCTACTACTCGATAAGCTATCTCGTAAAAATTAAAAGCAAGTGATTTTGTCCCTCAGTTTACAAATCTAGAGATTTTTTGGCATGTTTGAATAGAAAGTTCAAGCAGAAATTTAAATTTGTTGTGAGAAAAACTATTGTAGTAAATATGTTTGAATTATGAATAACTAATGACACCTATAAGTTTGAAAAGCTGCAATTCATATTTTTCTTCAAAAAAAAAAAAGAGGATCATGTAAGGTGTACCGATCATCCAATTTCAACTTGTTCATTTTTTTTGAAAGGTTCCTTTTTTATAAATTGAATGTTAAAGAATTAAAGGTCCTGAATTTACATACAATTAAGAGCAATAGCATCGTAGAACAAGAAGATAAAAAATTTATAGCGGTTCAATTTTCATGTAAACGTTACGTTCACTTTTAGCCTTTATAGTAATTTATTATGATCAGTGGTGGAGCTAGAATTTTGTTTTAGGAGGCATAAACTAAAAATTTAAAAAATACTAAAAATTTGAAACATACCAAAAATCCATTAAAATATAAAGTCCTAATATTAGCGTTTTTCTTCAATGTAATTATACTCTAAGAAATCAGTTTAGTTATGTTTTAAAGTAAAATAGAATAAAATGTTACATTTTAATAGAAAAGTGATTTTGATTGAATAGTATATTTGCATATACAAGTGGAGCATATTTGAGTAATAAAGATTTCAGCTAAAGAGTAGATAAAAATTTATTTAGAAAGTACATTATAGGAAATTTTAGAAGAAAAAAATGAAGGTAAAGACATATTTGAAAACAAAATTATTTCAACAAGAGCATATTAGAGAAAGGTTTTTATGAGAAAATAGTAATAAAGAGTGTTGCGTGAAAAAAAAAAAAGCTTAAATGTGAGAAAATTACTTTGATAGGTCATATTGAAAAAATTATAAGAATTTGAAAAACAAAATACTTTAAGAAAAGCAAATTAGAGAAAAATATTCCAACAAAGCAACTAGAATTTAATATGAAAACACTAAATAATAAACAAAAAAAGAAATATATTGAAATTAAGATTCTTAGATAGATATTTAAAATACATATTTATTAACTTAGGTTAGGGACATATATACATATACAATACATAAATATATATGCATGTATATATATATAAAGTTCAAATAAGTATATATAGATATACACATTTTAAAAAATCAAAATTATACCCCCATGATAAAAAAAAGTTTACAAGAGAAAATTATTCACCTTTCGGTCTTCCTGTGCTTTTTTCTAACCTCTTCAATTAATCCTAAAATTAACACTCTCTATTATACATAGTACAAGTTAGAACAATCAAAATTACAAGTATGAGACAATAATGACCATCGGTAATATTAGCCTTCACAACTTAACATCAAATAGTGAAGAAAATGTTAAAATAAGAATACTACTAGCCTGCAATTATACTTGCATGCTTATGATCTATAGAATTTTCTATTTTTCTATTTGTTATTACATAGAGCCGAAGCTCTTTTTGTCGTTTTAATGGATATGTGAGAAATATTTAATGTTTAGGAACATATGTATTTGGAACTAAATAAGACCAAAACACATTAGTTAATATATGAGAGCTCATATTGTAACAAAACTTTTGTTTTCCACTATAACATGTAAATACTTTACACTATAACAGTTGGAACTTATGAGTTTCAATTAGGCTCTCAAACCAATTTTCTTGTCTAATTTATATTTGATCTATGACGTTATACGTGGAAAAGATAGGTCAAATATAAAAAGGACAGCCAACCTATGAACAGTGTTGGCCATTGGTTCTTTTTCCCAGACATATGTATGCTTAAATCTCTTGGCCGCTCACGACTTGATAACTATACTTTTCTCTTAATTAATCCAACCTTATAGTTGGTGACTTTATAATAATTGATTAGCTAGTTAATTTATTCCTTTATAGTCTTCTTAATTACCTTGATTTTGGGTTGTGCCAATGTAATACAACATATAGTTTAGACTAGCCCATCATCGTCTAAAGTAGTTGGTGACTTAACTCCATGAACAACATTTATCTAATCCGACTTAAGTATATATGCAGCGCATATCCCTTCTTCCATTTGATAGATTCGACTATGACAGATTTGACAAGACAGATCATTAAACAGCTGCTAAAAAAGCAAGATAATAAAATATTATTCCTAAGACAAGTAAGATATATGGTTTATGGATCTTTTCTTTCTAACGTGTAAATTTGTATGATCTGATCAAGTAAAAGTACATGTATATGTATACGTATATGTTTCTAAGAAAAAAAGAAAGGAAGCAAAAAAAAAAAAAGGCAATAAAACTAGCAACAAAATTGATTGATCACATTCGCATGGGTACAGTATCCTTTTCATCGATGAAGAATAGTAGAAAAAATGGTTAATATTTTTTTTTTGCAAGCAAATCGTAGTAGCATCAAAGAAAATTACACTTCTAGCTGGTATAAGCAAGTTATTTATACTTATTAATACGTGTTTTTTTAACCGTGCTTTAGTATGTGTGTTTATATTTGGTAGAGTACTTGATCAAAAAAAATTTGTAGCTAATTCCATACAGATAAATAGGAATTTGAGTGTATTATCCTCGAACACTTTATTCATCATACAATTAGCTAGCGATGGTATGAATGTGAAATGAACATTTTCCTCGAGAGAGAAGAAAAAGATTACGCAAACGACAACAAAGTAGTGTGAAATTTTGTAAGTAAATAATATATGTGCTATATGCACTATATATATATATATATATATATATATATATATATATATATATTATTACATTTTGTAGTACACAGAAGTGCTTACAGCACTCTAGCACTTATAATTATTTAATTACACTGACCTCTATGTTAAGTCCATGCCTTGGACTGTTTTGAAAAGCAATTGTGTGATGGACACTGTGCATATACGAAGTCCATAAAATGCAACAATTTTGGGTCCCAAAGCTTGTTGTTCTCTTTCTATTTGAACACCATCGTTTTGAGTTCAAAGAAAGAATAGAAGCTCTTAAACCCGAAGGAGCACAGCAAGCAATGGTTCAGATTACACATTGACGTCAACGGCCGGAGGTATGTCAATGATCATGTTTCTGCTGTCATAATCCTATGAACTTTTGGTTTATGCACATCTAGATTATATTAAGTCTAACAGTTGGCATCAGAGCCTTAATATCACTACTTTGAATATATGTGTAATATGCAAAATGGAGTTTTTGAACATGCCCGTTAAAATTTTTTTTTGTGATTTCAAGTTATTGTTTTGGAATTTTTTTATGGAAACTAAGGTAGGAAATCATTAGGAAATTCAATTTCTAACATTTCGATGATTTAAAACATCAAATTTGGTGTCCGCAATCATTATAATCCATTGGGTCTACAAGCCGGTCAAAATTGGGCTGTAACCGGTTCATTTTGACCCATTTGGAGGTGGAAGAAGACACTCCCGTGCGAAATGATGTCGTTCTGGCCTGAGAATTACTCAGCTATAACGAAAAATGACATGTTGTTTTGTGCTGGCCCTTAGCAAACGACATATCGTTTGCAATGTAAGGGGCTTTTTTTGAAGTTATAGACAATTAGTCATTTTGGGCTTTAATCCCCAAAATGACATGTCATTTATTTTGGGGCTAAAATTAAAAAAACTCTAAAATTTAAAAAAATAATGGGTATTTTTTCTAGATTTATTAATTGAATATTTTTTAGAAAATTTTTCATAAAACTCATAGATTTTAATATTTTACGAAATTTTCATTAAATCCACAATTTTGATATTTTTTTTTGAATTTTCATATTTTGGTATTATTTATGAAAATATTCATAATTTTTGGCATTTCTTACGAATATTATATATCTTGTGTGGATATAATTTTGTGTCTTTATGTGCATATATTATTCATTATGTGTAATTTGTGGTTTAAATTATGCATGCAATATTAAGTTGAATAATTTAGTACATTAAAATTTTGTATAATTATGTGCTAGATTATGCTATTTGTATGTATAATTTTAGTTTATGCATAATGAATTTTTATTATATAAATTATTATTTTCTGTTCATATTTATTTATATTGCTTTATGCTAAATGCAATTTATTTATGAACAAAATTTTAGAATAAATGTCTAGTGATCCATATAATTTTAATTGATTAGAGTTTGGTCACAGCAATCTTAATTATGCAAAATCATATATTAAGTGGTTTAGGATCATATACAGAAAATTGCATTTGTTGTAATTAATCATAATTGATATAATAAACTTTATCCCATAGGAATTTTTATTTTATTTGTATGGTTAATTATGATAAAATATCAAATTATATTCTTTGATTTATCCACAGGAATTAAGAAAAGCAATATAATTTGATAGTTTTATCACAAAATCAGGTGAATCTAATTGAATTAAAACTTTAGCCCATAGATAAAGTTTTATGTCACTAGATTCATAATTTTAGAACATGATTTATATTGGTAAAACACGATATATGTTTATTAATCTCAAAAAATAATGCAATGTAAGCATGTAATTTTAATTTTTATGTAGTCTTGCAACCTGCGAATTACTCTGATATACTAAAAAGGACAGCTATCAAATATGAAAAGAAAGAATTCTTCTTTATATATCTTGGGTAGATGGACATAGATTAAACTATTAGGAAAGATGAACTGACTATTACTAACACTAGCACTTCAAATGAAAAGGCTCTTTATGAATGTTGGGAGCAATCTAATCCCCTTAGTATGATGCTCATAAAGACCAATAGATATGCTAGTATTAGAGGCTCTATCGATCAGCATAAAAATGTCAAGGCATTGCTGAAAGTCATTGATGATTAGTTTGCAATATCAGATAAAGCACTTGCAAGCATCTTGATAATGAAATTTTCATCCTTAAGACTCTCCGGTGTCAAAGGTGTATGTGAACACATCATGAAGATGAGGGACACTATGGCTCAATTAAAGACATTTGAGGTTGATATGTTTGAATCTTTCCTTCTGCACTATATATTAAACACTCTTCCGTAACAATATGGACCCTTCAAAATATTCTACAACACCCATAAGAATAAATAATCAATTAATGAACTTATGATCATGTGTGTTCAAGAAGAAGGAAGGCTAACAATGGAAATAGGTAAAAGTGCATTTACTGGCAACACAAGAAAAGAATAAAAAACAAGCCAAGCAAAAGAAGAAAGGTAAAATACCAATCCAAGGTGGAATTAAAAAGGAATCCAAGTGTTTCTTCTATAAACAGAAGGGGTACATGAAGAAAGATTACACTAAATTCCAGAAGTGGCTTGAAAAGAAAGGTAATCCAATCTTATTTATTTGTTACAAATCTAATATGTTTAATGTTGACCATAACACATGGTAAAATTGATTTTGATTTTACAATCCATATTTCGAATACCTTATAGGGTATGCGAACCTAAGAATGCCAGTAGGAACTGAACAAAGCATCTACTTAGAAAACAAGATGCATTTACATGTTGAGGCAATTAGGACATATACTTTAATTTTAAGTAGTGATTTAATTTTGGTTTGGAAAAGACTTTTTAATTTTAAGTAGTGATTTAATTTTGGTTTGGAAAAGACTTTTTATATTCATAGTTTCCATCGAAATTTAATTTTAGTTTCAAGGCTTGTATCTTTGGCATATTGTTTAGTTTTTCAAAGATATCTTTCAGTTTGTTTTATAAATCTAATCTTGTTAGGAATGGTACATTGTCTGATGGTCTTTTCTCTATTAATCTACAAAATGTTACCTCTTATAATGCTATGCATGTTCACACTGGCATAAAATGTTGTGTTTTAATTGAAGATTCCTCTATATTGTGGCACCTTTGATTGGGACATATCTCTATAGAAAGAATTAAGAGATTAGTAAATGATAGGGTACTTAGTACGTTAGATTTTACTGATTTTAACACTTGTGTGCACTGCATTAAGAGAAAACAGACCAACAAGTCAATGAAAGGTGCCAAGAGAAGCACAAACATATTAGAAATTATACATTCAGACATTTGTTGTTCAAATATGGACTTGTATGGTCCAAAATACTTCATCTCTTTTATAAATGATTACTCATAATACATTTATCTCTACTTGCTTCATAACGAGAACGAAACTTTAGATGCTTTTAAGATTTTTAAAGTTGAAGTAGAAAAAACAATGTGGAAAGCAAATTAAGATCATGAGAATGGACAGAGGTGGAGAATATTATAGCCGATGCACTGAGAATGGACAAGCATCTGGTCCATTTGTGAAGTTTCTTTAAGAGCATAAGATAGTTGCCCAATACATTCTCCAAATCAGAATGGTATAGTAGAAAAAAGAAATTGAACTTGAATGGACATGGTGAGGAGTATATGTAGTCACTCCAAACTTCTTGAATCTTTATGGATTGAAGCTCTCAAAACAGCTGTGTATATATTGAACTGAGTTCTAATTAAGTCTGTCCCAAATATGCCATTTGAATTATGAAAAAGTTAGAATAAGTTTGCAACATATACACTTTTGGGGATGCCCATATGAAATAAGAGTTTATAACCTACAAGAAAAGAAATTGGATCCAAGGACCATTAGTGGGCATTTCATTATATATGTTGAAAGGTCTAAAGAATATGGATTCTATTGTCCATCTCATAGCACTAAGACTGTGGAATCAAGAAATGCAAAATTTCTTGAGCATGACTTGATCAGTGGGAGCGATTAATCTCAAAACATTGTTTCTGAAAAAGATCATTTTGATGCTTAATCTTACTCAAGTGACAGATTGATCGTTGTTCACAATACTCCTTAAGTTCAAATAAGTGTTGAACAACTAATCATTGAAATTCCACAAATTATTGATAATAATATAGTAGATCAAGTTGACCTGGAGATGGCAAAAATTATTGAATAACTAGTTGAACAATATGTTTCTCAGGAAAATGTTGATACAACATTAAGAGGATTCACTAGAATAAAGAAATCAGTAATTTCTAGTGAGTATGTTGTGTGTCTACAAGAATCGGACTACAATATTGAAGTTGAAAAAAATTTTGAAACGTTTTCACAAGCCATAAATTGTAAAGAATCAAATTTGTGGTTCGATGCCATGAAAGATGAGATGAATTCTATGACATCTAACAGAGTCTGGGATCTTGTTGAGTTGTCCAATAGTGTAAAAGCCATAGGATGTAAATGGGTTTTTAAGACAAAGAAAGACTCATTGGATAACATTGAAAGATATAAAGCAAGATTCGTCGCTAAATGATTCACTCAAAGAGAAGAAATTGACTACAATGAGACTTTTTTTTGCTGTAACTAAGAAAGATTCTTTTCAAATTTTTATAGCATTATTTTCACATTTTGACTTAGAGTTACAATCAATGGATATGAAAATGGCTTTTCTTATTGGAGATCTAGGGGAAGAGGTTTATATTAAACAACTAGAAGTATTTTCTTCTAGTAATGGTGAGCTTCTGTTATGTAACCTTAAGAAATCTATATATAGATTTAAACAAGCATCCCATCAGTGGTATTTAAAATTTCACAATGTTATATATTCATTTGGATTTATAGAGAACATTATGGATCAATATATATACCAAAAGGTTAGTGGAAGTAAAATTTTTTTCCTTATTCTATATGTGAATAATGTTTTACTTACAACCAATGATAAGGGTTTGCTACATGAGATGAAACAATTTCTTTCTATAAACTTTGATATAAAGGATATAGGTGATGCACCTTATGTCATTGGCATAAAGATTTATAGAGATAGATTTAAAGGAATTTTAGGTTTGTCATAAAAAACCTATATCAATAAGATTTTAGAGAAAGTTTGGATAAAAGATTGTTCGTCAAGTATAGCTCTCACTGTAAATGGTGATACATTTAATTTGAACTAGTACCCCAAAAATGATTTTGAAAAGAAACAAATAAAAAAATCTCATATGCTTCAACTATTAGCAGCCTGACGTATGCTTAGATCTGCACAAGGCCTGACATTGCTTTTTTTTGTGGGAGTGTTAGAAAGATATCAGAGTAATCTAGGTATGGATGACTAGAGAGCAGCAAAAAAAGTAATAAGGTACCTTCAAAGGACCAAGACTATAGACAAATTGAAAATTTAGAAGTGATTGGCTACTTTGATTCAAATTTTACTAGGTGTGTTAATTAACAGAAATCAACATCTGGATACATTTTCATGTTTCAAGTTGGAGCTGTATCTTGGAGAAGTGCAAAGCAGATTCTCACTACTACTTCTACTATAAAGGTAGAGTTCGTATCTTTTTTTGAGGCTACCTCGCATGATGTATGGATAAAGAGTTTCATTTTTGGGCTTAAGATTGTGGATTCAATTTCTAGGCCATTGAGAATATACTGTGATAATTCAATTGTAGTATTTACGACTAAAAATAACAAAAGTGGTAGTCGAAACAAATACATCGACATTAAGTATTTGGCTATAAGAGAATGTGTTAAAGATAAATCAATAGTTATTAAACACGTTAGTACTAAATTGATGATAGTTGATCCGTTGACAAAAAGCATGCCACCATTCAAATTCAAGGATCATATGGATGGAATGAGACTTGGTTCCTTCGTATAATTTTCATTATAAGTACAAATTTATTTTTAATGAAACTCTATTTCAGTTGTGATATTATATTATATTTGTTTTGTGTACATATTTATTTATTTGTTTTGAGAAATATCATTAAATTTGGACCTAGAATAAACATAATGCTTATTTATTAAGTATTAAGAGACATAATATATTATGATACATAAAAGATAATACTCGACTTTAGAGGAACTATCACCATGATTTGTATGTTTTGTTTCTTACTGTGGTAAATAATGGAATATGTAGGCTAAGTAGGAGAATGTTGTAATTATATAACATAAGTGCTATATGCACTATATATATATATATATATTGATTATATTTTGTTGTGCATACATAGAGTGCTTACAGCACTCCAGCACTTCTAATTATTTAATTACACTGAGTGGCCTATATGCTAAGTCCATTAGCCTTGGACTGATTTAAGAATCAACTGCGTGATGGACTACAACAGTTTTGGATCCTTAAGCTTGTTATTCTCTTTTTGTTTTAACACCATAGTTTTGAGTTCAAAGAAAGTTTAGAAGCTCTCAAACCTGAAGGAACACAACAAGCAACGGCTTGGATTACACGCTGACGTCAATGACCAGAAGCATATCAATGATCACGTTTTTGCTTTCATAATCTTATGTGCTTTTGGTTTATGCATATCTAGATTATATTAAGTCTAATGGTGCGTTTGGATAAAGAGTTGCATCCTTTATTTATTGAGCCAAAACAAAATTCTTAAAGATCATTGCCTTTAATATTGTCATTTTCGTGAGAGATCAATGTTGGGAGTTGTTATTGGATTTAGCTCATATGTCTCTTTTTGCGTCCCCTTTCGTGTCTCTCCAATAATATCAAGCCAAGTCAATAAAAATATTTTAACTGACATGATTAGTAATATAATACTTTAATTGACATTACATTTTAATTTACATAGCATGATGTTATTAGAGGGATGTAAATAAGAGGACACGTGAGTCGGATCAGTTGTTGCTATTCTTGTATGTAGAAGTTTTTTTTTTACTAAGTCCTGAATTATAGCAAAACTTGTTAATTTGTCTATCTTTAGAAGCTTTTGGCTTTGGCTACTATAAATATTATGCTATAAACTTTTTTCTTTTGTTTGCTGGTAAATACATTACATGTTACCGACTTAACAGAAGTTTTAAAGTGCTGACATCTCGCGACATGGGAAAAACATGACATAAAAAGAGCTCGCACAATTAGGGCTGGCAATAGATATCTTGCTTAATTGTGAGATGAATAAATCTTGCCTAGCTAGCTAGCCTTCCCAATTTACAATTAGCATCCTCTCGTGCTTCTACAATGCAACATGTGTGCGTCTATATATATAAATGTGTGTGTGTGTGTACACATATATACACACACGTACATATACAAAAAGGGGACCACCCTTCCCAATTTGTCCTTAACACTCGACAATACTGTGGCAATTGTTTATAATTAAGTGCCTCTTGCTGATCTTCAGTTGTTAGCTTAGCTAGCTTACAAAGGTAACGTACACACAAAATTTAATATACATCAATGGTCCCAATTTTTATAATATTATAATTGATGTGACATATGAATTAGGGACGGAGCTATAAAAATCAGTCAAAAAGATAAGGCGTTAAATAATAAGATGGGTAAATAAAGAAATGTAAAATTTTAAGAGAAAATAGTGTAATAAAATTTTAGAGAAGGCAAAGCATAAGCTTTATAAAGTTTTAAATAAAGAATTAAAAAGAAAAAAAGTTTAAGAATACGACTACCTATTTTTGTCAATACGTGGCTCCGTCTCGGTGTGAATTGTATATTTTTTTATCAATTGATCTATATAAAAATTTTAATATAGTTTAACATTTTCAGTCGAGTACAGTACCACGTGAGCTTGTACTGAGCAGTACAGTACGGTCGCTCATACAACAAATACCACATAACGGATCCAAATAATGCGTGGTTGTAGTTCCTCTAATTCATTTGGCTCTTTTCGCGTTATCTGAATGCCTCAATGTACAAGAATTTGGAATTTTATATGTATATATATATATGTATGTATGTATGTATGTATGTATGTTATTTTAGCTGCTAGTTTGTTCTTGTCCACATTATTAACAATAGAACGTACGTTGTGCGGCAAAGGAGAGGCACAGTAGTTGGTACTAGCTCGTGAACAAAGCATGGACGTAGCTTCATGGAAGGAGCAGCCGTCAGCCCTGTCTGGCTACTGTTTTGTTTATTTATTATTTTTTTTAAAAAAAAGTGAGTTTTTCACCAAAACTTGCGCGAAAGTATTTATGGTGCGTGCGTACAAAAAACAATAATGTCGTGTAGTAATAGTAGTGTAAGGTAGTTTATACTTCTTTATTCTATGGGGAAAAAAAAAAGATAAGAACTAGAGGTAGAACTAGAGGTACTATATTATAGTTCTAATTTTTGTGAAAATTAAGCAAAAGTTACAGCACAAATACTACTGTAAAATTAAATAATGTAATTAAGTGCTTCAAGAAAAGAAAATGTATCGTTAAATGTATCATATCTGGAAGAGTAAATTAGATTTTTCAACATGATTATAATTTATATGCACATATAGATATTCCTGAGGGACTAGACAATTACACACACATGCTGGTTAGAGTACATGCATGCTCGATGTGATTCTATGTACCGTAGCACAAATATTCATGCACAATTTTTTTTTTTGAAGGCTGTACAATTTCTTTTTTGATAAAGAATATTAATGTACAATTGCTTGTACTAGATTAAAGAACATAGACAAAAAGTCTCATAATTGTTGGAAGTGTCTTCTAGTTATATGTAAAGAATTGATCAAGAGTGCATACTAGCAAGAACAACCTTTTTATCAAAATGAAGGCTATTAAAAAGTTTTCTTTCTGCAAATTAGAGCTCTCACTGACCCTCAAAAAGGATAACAATTAAGTAAAATAAAATAAATAAATATAATGAGGTGGAAGACCTTTAAGTATGCAGTCTTAATCAATTGATTGATCACCTATGAAATAACGATAACTTGAATGAAAAATCCATGAATGTGTCCTTCAATATCATAAAAAATGAATGAATTAAATTAATACATGTGGATGTCCTTGTATGTTGTGAATCACAAAGTACTATACATTGAAGTGCCAAAATGCAAACAATTTTGCCTTCACTATCACATATAGATAGACATATTTGTTAATTAGTGGTCGTCGCAATATGCTATATAGTAGAGTCTTGAGGATAATTGGCCATTCATGCATGTTCCTATCAAAATCCATAAGATGGTTGCTTCGAGGAAAGGCGTACCGGGAAAAGAAAGCCACAGGTGGCCTGTTAGGTGCAAAACTAATGTCTTAAACTACTGCTACAACATTTGTGTTTGGGACCCACATAGATAATATATGTGTGAGTGTATATATACATGTGTGTGGACATATATATATATATATATTTAAATATGGTCCTTATGAAGTAGAGAAAGGAAACAAGATAATATATGTATATTAATGTGATTGGATAATCTATATGTGTAAAGGTAAGTATTGGTACAACCGCTGTGTCCCTATGTATTGTAAGAACAAAATAGGAAGGGGAGAAAGCTGCCAATATTGCCAATTCACGGGGATCTATAATCAATTACCAAGATTGTCTGTTTGCTTGTTCTTTTGCCGATATTTTATACTTAGGAAACTGCATGTTTCACAAGTAAAAAACAAACGAGGCTGAAAATATGTTTTGTCTTGTTTTTTGGTGAAAATTCCTGCTCTGCTTTCGATAATGTGTAAAAAGCATCCGAGGACAATTTGTGGTTAATATCCTTTAAACTATTTTCAACCTCACTAGTCTAATCAGATTCAATATGTTTACAAATAATTGGATCCTCACCAACATATTAGGATAAATAATTATATATATATATATGTACTTTAAAAAAATAGCGAGAAAATTGTATGAAGAGGTTGCATGCACTTGTAAAGTTGTAATTGTATGTCCCCAAGCACGTCGCTCTCATGAGCTGCCTCTCTCTCTCTCTCTCTCTCTCTCTCTCTCTTTCTCTCTCTCTCTTTCTTGGTTATTGCCTCTTTTAAGTTGAAGTGATAGCGAAATCTTTTTCAGTGTTCACCGTGGGGACCAGAGAACGCACTCCATTGTAGATTCTTGTAAGTTGTAGATAAAAGCGGATGCCTTGGAAGTTCCTGCAGATAACAACTACTCAAAAGTTTACAGTTTGCAACACGTGTTTTGTGGTTTTCACTTTTTTTACCTCCAAAAGATAACTTTATTCGTTTAAGGTCTCGTGAAGGGATCTCAGATATCTTGCTGAAAGATATCTACACAAGGAGTATATCAAGTCTCTCAGTGACCTTACTCCAAAAAACAAAAAAAGTCAGTTACCAATATCGCTCAAAACAGTGACAGTCCTAGGTGTGCTTTATATATTTTAGGATCATAACTTACCGATGATGAGGGAAAAGTTGGGCCATCCTATAAATGGTAGGGAAGGAGCTTTAGGAAAAAATATACCAATGGCAGAGAGATAAGATAGATATATTTTATTTAAATAAAGACTAATTAATAAAAAAACTGAAAATTCCGTTGAAGGATATTAAAAAAAAAAATTGACAGCAAGATGAAACATAGAAGGACCCAAAACGTACCCTCTGACGCTAGCAGAACCGATATTTATCAAGTTTTATTAAATTGTTATATTTGTTGTCTAATATGTTCCTACGTGATTTGACGATTGATCTTATTAAACGTAAATACTCCGAAGATTGATCTTATTAAACGTAAATACTCCGAAGAATGTTGTTTTTCTTATGCAATACCTCTGGATGAATTAGAGGAATGCCATTTTAGAGAGTTGGAATCTGAATGTACCACTTCCGTGATAGTATTTTAACCTAAATTACCATAAAACTAATACGGGTGCATAAATGGATTTATTTAAGTGGTGTTGAGCCGAATTTATACACCTGTATCACAGATTCTTTAATAATTAAATAAATTGGCCAAGTAGAAAAGAAGAACCATTATCTTGGAAAATTATTTTATACATGGGTGCTCTCTATACTTTGTTTGTATCTTGGAACTTTATGTGCGTGTGATATTATTTATACATCATATAGAGTCCGTATATTTACTGGCTGATATTGAAAACTAGACTCTAAGGTCTTTTACGGAGAAAGGGAGAGATCAGGTGGCCCAGTATCAGCTTATGAATAGCAACTAATAAAATTCTGGATTTTATACATTGCACAGTTTTTTAAGTTTAGACTTTACTCGTGAAAGAAATCCAAAATGATTGCTTTGATCAAGTTATACTCAACTGCTAATACCCTAACCTGTTGCTATGGACAATGTCTACAACAAAGTATCAGAGAATCGGAAAAGTGGTGATCAGTTCAAACCCCTCCAACTCCTCTTAAATATATATATATATATATATATAGAGGTGTGGTTTTAATGATTATGTCTTCACTGAGTAGTGTTATTAGTAGCTGTTTGATATAAATCTGACGGTTGTAATTAAATGTATAATTGACCAAAAAAAATTTAAGATAATTAATGATATTGAATTCTTATCACGCTATATCATCAATTGTTATTAAAACATACTTTTATTGCAAATGTAACTATTAAAAATGTAACTACTAAGAACTCACATATATATATATATATATATATATCTTATGATTTCATATTCATACATGTCAAGCTCTCCTTCACAATCTGAATGAGAATCCTCCATTCTTGAGTTCTAATCAAATGGTTAGTTCCTGTAGAATGTTTTTATTTTCATTAGGGTTGTTTACATTTTTATACCATGTATTTTAGATTTATTCAAACAATACACTTTCGATTTTTGATCTCATTAAATTTATAACTTTAGATTAGATTTAATATACAAATTTATACCTTTGCTTAATCAATCTTCAATTTTGACATAAAAAATTACTAAAATACCCTCAAATTAAAAATTAAGATAACTTCTAATACTTAAAAATACTTTATACTAAGATTTTTGTCTTTAAAAATATGTAGAATACCTTCAAACATAGATGTTTTGTGTGTTTTTAATTTTATTTTCTTCTTATGTTTTAAAAGTTTTAGTTTTTTTATATATTTTACTTAAAGATAATTTGGTCATTTTTAAGGTTAAAATCAACTATTGACAAAGGTAAGGTATATATTTGTGTATTAAATCTAATGTGAAGGTATATAAAATAAAAAACCGAAGGTATAATTTGAATTAACCTAAAACAGATAGGATAGAAAGACAAATATCCCTTTTCATTACCACACTATAGACCTTTTATATATTATACTAGGGGTGTTGACAAAATCTATGGAACCATGAGATCCGCCCAACCCAATCCAATCCAAGCGATTTGGATTGGTTCTGAAAGAGTTTTGGATTAGTTTCGGATTGAAAAAATATTAATCTAAAGGTTTTAGATCAGATTAGGGATTAAGGAATTCTCAATCTATCTAATCATTGAATCCAAATCACCATATATATATTTATATATTTTATAATTTTAATAATGTTTTTGGGTGTATTGACTGTAGTTTCTTACCTCGAGATATTATTTAGGATGATAAGGAATGGTTTTCTGACTAATTGTTTTAGTAGCCTTTTCTGTTTTTCTTGGATTGTTTTCTTTGTTGTTGTTGTTGCTTTGTCGGTTTGCTATGCTTGGTCACTTTTGGTCCTTTTTTTTTTAATGAAGTTCTTCTTGGAACTGCTGTTTTGTTGGCTTGTTGTATATGGCCGCTTTTGGCTTTTTTAATGAAGTTCTTCTTTAGAAAAAACAAAAAGATAATAAATAATTTATTTGAGATTTTTTCAAAGGTCATAACTCAATCGTAAATCTAATTCAAAGGTTTTGAATCGGATTGCGAATTGAGATTTTTCTAGTCTAAAGGTTTTGAATCAGATTGATGATTAAGATTTTTTTCAATTCGAAGGTTTTGAATTGGATTACAAATTGACTTTAAATCCGCAAAATCCAATCCGTGAGCACCCCTTAGTTTGTAAATCAAGATCGAATTCGGGATTTGGCTATATTTTTGGATAGCGAGCCAAAAAAATAAGGTTATCTCTTTCCACATAAATCTCGGACTGGGAATACTCCCTAGAATGCATGTGTCATTAATTTTCTTTGGAAGCCTCTGATTGTGTGTTATGTACTCATGTCGTTTCTGAGTATGGACCAACAAAACAGACCACCTCCAAACCTTTTAACTCTGATCATCGAAGGAGTGCATGTGCATGTGTTCTTGTTTTGTCATTTCACACACACACACATTTAAACCTTTCTAAATCCTCTCTAGTTATTTTGTTTCACTTTCAGATCCCTCAGATTGATAATCCTGATTAAGGGGGAATGTATTAATTTAAAGTGACTCCATCTTTCTCTTAAAGCAAATTCAAAACTTGAACATAAATAGCACAAAACTTGAACATAAATGACGTTCATTTTTTATAAAAGAAACCGTGTGTGTGTGTGTGTATATATATATATATATATATATATATATATATCAAAATTATGAAAATAGTCAGCAAGAAAAAGATTGATTTGGTCATTGCCCTCCTTGAGGTATTTCTTAAAGGTAAAGTGGAGGAGATTGATGTTAAAGCAGCCGGATTTTTCCTTTTTTTTTTTTTTTTTTCTTTTTATGGGGGGAGATTGGTATCAATTAAAGCAGCAGGGGTTTTTTATTTTGTTTGTTTTTTGAGGGGAAGATTGATGTTAAAGCAGCAGATAAAAGGTAAACCAGCAGCAAAATAACAAGGACGACGACAACAACAAAACCCATGTTTTAGGGACAATCGAAGTGATTATTGTACTCATCTTGTAACCTCAAAACCACAAAACCCATGTTTTTTGAGGGGAAGATTGATGTTAAAGCAGCAGATAAAAGGTAAACCCAATGGCAAAATAACGAGGACGACGACAACAACAAAACCCATGTTTTAGGGACAATCGAAGTGATATTGTACTCATCTTTGTAACCTCAAAGCCACAAAACTCATGTTAATTAACTTCGTAACAGGCTTAACAGGTGTTTACAACTTTAGTTCCAACCTATTAGTTACAACTGCGAATAATGTAAAACTCTCAACAATTATCGTAAAAAAAAAATTTACTATAGTATAAAGTTTTTACATACTAAAATTCTTAAACTTAAAACGTCAGTTATAATTAATGTTTCAAACAAAAACTTAGAAAAATAGAAAAATGGAAAAGAAAACATGTATATATATATATATATATATATAATAATTCCAGATAAAATTGTTATTGATCCCCTGAAGATGCTTCGTGGTCGGCACTTACCACAAGCACCCGTGCTTCGCCAGCTATATTATGTATTTGTTTGTCAATATTCTATTTTTAGACGAGATTCTAACATACCGAAACGACGCGTAAAAACATTTGAGAGTCGAAAACTATCATTTTCAGCCCCTTATTTTGTTATCTTCTAAAGGAAAGGAAGATGAACAAACATGAGAACGAGAATAGCCATAAAAATAGGTTTTTCATGGTAATTGGTAATTGTGCAGTTTTAACTTCGTTTGCTTTTTACGGTAGGGATTGTGTTCCACGCCATTTTCCGCTAACATGATAACATACAAAGGAGGAAGGCAATGATTAACATTTGATGTGAAATTTGCCTATGCATATTGACGCATTTCACCTGTGGTTGTCCCTATAATTACCGGCAAAATATGAAGCCGGCATATATGGGCTAGCTCGGCGTTAGCCACGGTTCACAATGAAGGAAACCGGTCGGGCCAATAAATTGAGAGAGAGATGCTCTCACGCAACGGACATAAAATTTGGCCGTTTAGTACTTCATTTGATAACATCATTTGAATCATATAGTTTTAATTGTTATAGTGTAAAACTCTTATATACTACAATGTGAGGCAAAAAAACAAGTTATAATGTAATATTTTTCACATGCTACGGTAAATTCGTTCCAACTACCTTGTCAAATACACTCAAGAATTAGCCGTTTAGAAACGTAATTCAAACTTAAGAGTTTGAACTAAAGTTAACATTCAAATTTTAAACTATATTATAATAGACTTAGTTTGAACTATACTTTTATAGTTAAACTACGTTTCAAACGCCTTCCAAATATGTCTTTAAACACTAGTGCTATAAGATTTTGTAACAATTTTCTCCTATTTAGTGCAAAATTTTAAGAGAAGAGCACAAAATTGAAGAGTACAAAGATGTGACTCACAGGAGCCACATTCCCAAATTTTCTCTAATTTGTTTTTTAATTCTCAACATTTTGCTTCATTACGCATGGCTTTTCCCCCCTTCCTTGGGGAGCATTGCTCTGAGGTTATTTGTCACGTCTTTACGTTTATCAAACAAGATGAATTATGGATGAAGAAAAAGAAGAGAGAGATAGAGAATGTTATTTCTTGCTATAGTTTTATTGTGATTCTTAAATATAAAAAAGTGAAAAAAGAATATTTTGAGCTTTATGAGCCTTTAATTTCTCTATTCTAAAGCAATTATCAGTTGGATGACAATTACAATCTAAATTCTCCATAGAAAATACAATACATTACAAAATTAATAAAAAAAAACATGATACTGAAAGATTAGGTCTACAGTTGGGTGGTACCTATGTTGTCAATTTGTCATGGATAAGGACTAGTTCATAAAGAAGAGCGATTTAAAGCAAACCTATCTCTTTTGATCCGCCTGAAAAGAAAAAGAGTAAAACTGGGGGTCCATCTGATTTCTACGGTGGAACGTTTATACAATGGCATATATAAGAACATACGACAAAAATCCTAATTAAAAAATATATATGAACCACTAGGATCTAGTGTTGCTTTTTTTACTTTTCGTACCGAATCAGGAGCAGATAAACTCTTTTAAAAAAGGGGAAGAATAGTGCAATATTTAAAAATGGCAGGTAGTGCAGAGTTCAGCGTTTAATTAACTAACGTCTAACCCAAAAAGGCAGCCAAAAGAATATTTGATTTTTTTTTTAACCAAAAAAACCTTTAATAATAGTAAACTTACGTAGCCAATCAGAGCGCACCTGCATGTAAGCCAATAAGTCCCTTTAATTTATTGATTGAGCAAAAGAAGTATTGCGTAAGAGAAAATTTTAGCCAAAAAAAAAAGGAAAAAAAAATCCAATGAGGCAAGGCAATTAGTAGTGCGAGATTGTAATTTTGTATAAAGAAGAGGAAAAGAACACCTATTTGACCTTGTGAAACCCCCCCTTGTCTGCCTTGTCCTCTTCCAGTCTTCTACGCCTAAGGCTTGCCAGACTGAGTCGCAATAAAAGAAAAGCACCCAAAACTTCCTCAAAAGAAATCCAATTCCCTTCTTTCTATTCACAATTCATATTGCTCTCGCTCGCTCTCTCTCTCTCTCTCTCTCTCTCTCAGAGGACTGACCCATTTAGGACATTGGCCAAGATTTATATCATTTCCAGCTCATTTCTCTGCATCTCTAAAGTCTAAACAACCCCTCTTGCCGCCTCCATCTCCTCCGTCTATCACGACCCAAAAATAAATAAATAATAGATCTCACAAAAAAGAAGAAAAAACCATCACCCCTTTTGATCTGATCTTTCTGTTTTTCGACTCTATTTTCATCACAGGCTCCTAAGACAGGATTGTGGCTTGGTCCGCCATGGAGGACATAGTGAAAAAGATCCTTGCCAAGCCGATCCAATTGGCGGACCAGGTGATCAAGGCTGCGGACGAGGCCAGTTCTTTCAAGCAGGAATGCGCCGAGCTCAAGTCCAAGACGGAGAAACTCGCCGGTCTGCTGCGCCAAGCTGCCCGTGCAAGCTCTGACCTCTACGAGCGCCCCACGATCCGGATCATCGACGACACCGAGCAAGTCCTCGACAAGGCCTTGTCCCTTGTCCTCAAGTGCCGGGCCAACGGCCTGATGAAACGCGTCTTCACCATCATCCCCGCTGCGGCCTTCCGCAAGATGTCATCACAATTGGAGAATTCCATTGGCGACGTCTCCTGGCTCCTCCGGGTCTCGGCCCCGGCCGATGCCCGCGATGATGGATACCTTGGCCTGCCTCCCATTGCGGCCAACGAGCCAATTCTGTGCTTTATATGGGAACAGATTGCCATTCTCTATACAGGCTCGCTCGAGGGCCGATCTGACGCTGCAGCCTCCCTGGTTTCGCTTGCCAGGGACAATGATCGGTATGGGAAGCTGATCATTGAGGAAGGAGGGGTTGGACCTCTGTTGAAATTGATCAAAGAGGGTCAATTGGAGGGCCAGGAGTACGCCGCGAGGGCAATTGGGCTGCTTGGGCGTGACCCCGAGAGCGTCGAGCACATGATCCAGGCTGGTGTTTGCTCCGTGTTTGCAAAAATTCTCAAAGACGGGCCGATGAAGGTTCAGGCCGTGGTGGCATGGGCGGTGTCTGAGCTCGCAGCAAATTATCCTAAATGCCAAGATCTTTTTGCCCAGCACAATATAATTCGCTTGCTTGTTAGCCATCTCGCTTTTGAAACTGTTCAAGAGCATAGCAAATACACCATTACCACCAACAAGGCCACTTCTATCCACGCGGTTGTGGTGGCCAGCAACAATTCCAACAGCAATAACAATGTAAACAAGGCAAACGGTGATGACAAGCAGAACCAGAATCAGATTTCTCATCCGCTGGGAAATCGCAGCCCGAGCCAAATGTACAATGTGGTCACCAAAACCATGGCGATGAAGACAGGGTCCAAACCTCTTCAACAGATAAACAACGGCACGACTCAAAACAACCAGGCCAAGAACAACAACCATGGCAACACAAAGCAAAATTATCAGCACCAACCCCACCATCAGCAGAATCCTTCGCTCTCCGGGACAAGCCTTAAGGGCAGGGAATTGGAAGACCCTGCAACGAAGGCCAACATGAAAGCCATGGCAGCAAGAGCACTTTGGCTTCTTGCCAAGGGAAACTCGCCTATTTGCCGCAATATCACTGAATCGAGAGCTCTGCTATGCTTCGCAGTTCTACTGGAGAAAGGACCTGAAGATGTCAAATTCAATTCGGCTATGGCGTTGATGGAGATCACAGCTGTGGCAGAGAAAGATGCTGAGTTGAGAAGGTCTGCATTCAAGCCCAGTTCACCTGCTTGCAAAGCTGTTGTTGATCAATTGCTAAACATCATTGACAAGGAAGATTCAGATCTCCTGATACCATGTGTTAAAGCTATTGGGAATTTGGCAAGAACATTTCGAGCAACAGAGACGAGGATGATTGGCCCATTGGTGAAGCTGCTTGATGAAAGAGATGCGGAGGTTTCTCGGGAGGCTTCAATTGCGCTCACAAAATTTGCCTCTTCGGTAAATTACCTTCATCTTGATCACTCCAGGGCAATAATTAGTGCTGGAGGGACTAAGCACTTAATCCAGCTAGTGTATTTTGGAGAACAAATTGTTCAAATATCTGCATTGGTTCTCTTGTGCTACATTGCACTGCATGTACCAGATAGTGAAGAATTAGCACAGGCCGAGGTGCTGACCGTGCTTGAATGGGCAACCAAGCAATCTAACATGACCCAAGACGAAACAATTGAGACAATGTTACAAGAGGCCAAGAGTAGGTTGGAGCTTTATCAGTCTAGAGGCTCAAGGGGATTCCATTGATTCAAGAAAAAGATTTAGTAGTTTTAAAATTTTCATTATTTCATTTCTGTTTGGTCAATCTCATGGAGTGTAAATACAATTACTTGTCCTTTGTAATTGTTCAAAAGATTTTCAGTCCTTTGAGTAGCTGTTTCAAAAGAATATCAGTGCTTTGAGAAGCTGTTTCTTTCCGTGTTTTAGTAGTTTTGTGTAATTTGGGGGTAGAAAAAATTTTCATTATTTCATTTCTGTTGGGTCAATCTCATGGAGTGTAAATACAATCACTTGTCCTTTGTAATTGTTCAAAAGATTTTCAGCCCTTTGAGTAGCTGTATCAAAAGAATATCAATGCTTTGAGAAGCTGTTTCTTTCCGTGTTTTGTTTCTACCGCCCAAAAAACTTTTCTGCATATAATACTTTCGGATTCTAGACGAATCCAATCTTCCTTTCCTTCCCCTCCTCAGTCAGGGTTACCATTATCCACAAATAGATCAGGCAGTTTACATATTGCATTACATGCAGAAATGCTACAACACAAAAGAGATGAGGTGGGGATGGCTGGTAACACAAATAATTCTTAGCGAACATCTTAAAATAAGACTAGAAAATAAGAATGGTGGCTTAAATGGGCGGAGTTCTGTTGACCTAGGAATAGAACGCTGAACTCTTGCCGCCATGGGGATATCTCTCAGCTTCACAGCTTATCACTGTGTTGCTGCTATAAACGTGTCTTCATAAAACTAACTACTTAATAGGGTGTTTTTATTCTTTCCGTGTTTTGTTTCTACCGCCCAAAAAACTTTTCTGCATATAATACTTTCGGATTCTAGACGAATCCAATCTTCCTTTCCTTCCCCTCCTCAGTCAGGGTTACCATTATCCACAAATAGATCAGGCAGTTTACATATTGCATTACATGCAGAAATGCTACAACACAAAAGAGATGAGGTGGGGATGGCTGGTAACACAAATAATTCTTAGCGAACATCTTAAAATAAGACTAGAAAATAAGAATGGTGGCTTAAATGGGCGGAGTTCTGTTGACCTAGGAATAGAACGCTGAACTCTTGCCGCCATGGGGATATCTCTCAGCTTCACAGCTTATCACTGTGTTGCTGCTATAAACGTGTCTTCATAAAACTAACTACTTAATAGGGTGTTTTTATTCTTT